>OX438659.1:12737981-12951581 GCA_949316385.1 Globia sparganii | reverse complement strand
TAGCCTGCACATTACGCGGTCGAGGCATCGTGTACACAAACACACACACAACACACAACTACTACACTAACACTTAATACACTGCAATCCAAGCACCGTATGCCGCGAGCGGCGAGTACGGCGATTACGTCACGGGATCAATAAATCAATTACGCGTCAATGCACCTGCGCAGTCGTTATGACACTGGTTCCGGGTTCGTGACTTCGTGTTGCGGCGGGAAGCATACCCCGCGCGGGGGTGATATTCGTATTTTTGCGAGTGAGGGAGTGGGACGGAGAGAGTTCAGGGAATCCCGCCGGACGGAATGTCTTGTAGCCCATTGTTATTATTACTTGTAAGGAAAAACCCGCGCGCGCGCAGGTGATGTTTGTTTACATTTCGCTTTGCGCTGTACTGCGCTTTAAGATTTTGATATTTCAACAATTATTGGCGTTAACGAAGTATTTTGTTTTAATTACTTTAAGTGTTTATTTGCAATAATAAGCCTTGTGCAATTTGACTTACTACATTTTTAAGGTTTTCCTTACTTGCATTAATAATATTTTTGATTTGCGTATTAATAGCCCTAATGCAATCAGTATCGTGAGTAGTGCCTTAGGTTAAAATAATGCCCATGACTTCGATTCCACCCTGTATAGACCTAGAAGATAACGCAAGTATCACGATCTGTATGAAATATGTTTTGACTATCTATTATGACGTCACAAGCGCTCTTTCTCACTCACGCTCACCCAGCCAGCAGTACACAGGACTGAGCGCGAATGTGGCGGCTTACGATTTTTGAACGTAAGTTGGTGCGATTTTTGGCGCGCGAAGTAGTTGCACTTGCGTTATCTAGGTGTATCTATATCAGTGGTACAGTCCTTTGTTAAAAATAAAATATAATTAAAAAAAACACGCTTTAATAGCAAATCGAACTAAAAATCAGAAAATAACTTTTATATTTATATTTTATTCAACTAAAAAGTATACTAACTCAATAAGTTTCAATAATTTTCAAAAATTCTAAAATATAAATAAAGTTATGAAAAGAAAATTAATTTCACTGTAAAAAAGCGTGGGGTGCTCGATATCAGTGGCGTGCACTCCATACATGCAAATAAGCTCTGCATACCCTGTAGTCCCATACATACTTGCCCCTCTAAATGTTAGACAACAAATTTTAACAAATCATGGTAATTTAGCTAACGCGCCATCTATTACATTTTTTGGAACTAACTCGTTGGAGCGGCGAACACCCGCAGCCGCGCAGCGCGCAGGCAGCGCTCCCGTGAGCAAAAGCAATACTACGTCTTGCTTATTCTTCATTCAGCGCATCTCGTGTAGTACACAGTAAAAGTGTGAGTGTGTGCGTGAAAATGTGCGCGCGTGTTGGAGTTTTAGAAGCATAGCTTACATTGCAAGCCGGCTAAATTGAGAAACCGTAAAAGCACCGCTTAATTGTTGTTTGCAGAGGGTCGACTTTTTTTAGTCGGATTGACCAAATGACCCGAGTAATTCATTCGTTTGTAATTTTGTATTAGTTCGTATCTAAAAATTGCAAAGTTTTTTCGCCATTTATTGTTTTTCTTGGCGCAAGTGATTGCCTGTCAAGTAATTAGGTATTTAGTAAGTTTATTGTAAAAAATGGATAGTTATGCATAAATTATTCGATCTCATTCAAAATTTATATTCAAACCATTTGACTATTTTCTGAAGTTTACAAATTAGGAAAATTAATAGTTACGATTCCACTCAGCGCATCGACCGAACGATAATTTTCTAGTCTAAAAAGAATTAATCAAAGAGTAGGATTTATCTATGATTACAATCGACTTTTAGTCAAATAGGCGCGTCGATTTGATTTACAAACATGAACTAGTAGAAAGTAATCAGTTCAAATTTAACACTCTCAGCGCCATGTATTTAAGAGCATTTTCTAGAGAAGCAGGCCATGTGGGCGGCGCGCGGGTCACATATATTTTTATGCAGCTGGCCACACTACAATTGAACTAACTTTTGCAGAAAGCCATGTGGGCGGCTGGCGGGATACACCGTCAACTATGCCAGCAGGCCGTGTGGTCCGCTGTGATCCCACAAATTCATATTGATTTTTTGTCATTGGCTTGCTAGATAAGGAATAGTAAGTAAATTCATTTAAAAGTGCTCTTCAAGATCTGTTCATGGAAAAAAATCCGACCAAAATCGGACATTATTGACTTAACAATAGGACTTAAAATAAATTGAGTACAAAAAGACTGATAAGACATTTTTAAGGTTAGGGTTTAATTTGTTTATTAAATTAAGTTTACAGAAAATTAATAAAATAATGAAAAACCAACTAATCTTTTTTTAGATGAATGTGGATTTGTCCTTAACATTCCCTGCAAACACTCGGTAGTGTCGGACATTTCAGGCATACAATGTTGACCTTCTTTGTTTTATTTCTAGCTTCTATGGCAGACAACCCCGTAGCTCGAAGCCTTTCGTAACAATGCAATGTACCTACGCATCGTCTGCTAACCAGTCTATTTCTATGATCATACAGTATTATTTTACTGAATTGGTATTCTGGCAAATTTTGCAAACTAACTGATGGGGTTGCTCTTGAAAATAATAATAATAATCTCTCAAAATTTCGAGTACGCGAGGATAGCGGGAGCAAAAGCGCGCGAAAATGCGTTTCCAGGTTTCCAGCAGGCTGAGTGGGCGGCGTGCGGCCAACTGACCTAATTACAGCGGTGGCGTGCAGTGATATTCCTTAGATTTCTAACGGTCAAATAATAACAACAAATTAGGCGCGAAAGTTGTGGAACGCCGGCCGCCCACGTGGCCTGTGGAGATAAGTTATAAAAAATCATATTGGCTTGCAATAAAATAATTTATGTGGGCGGCCGGCGGACCACATGGCGCTGAGAGTGTTAAGTAGTAATTTATATAAAATTTTAATTAATTTGCGCAAAGGAAACAAAATTAACATCTTCAGACTTTTTTAAAGGCTACTTTTGATATAATTTATGTGACCTGTTATGTTAGGTACCATCAATCACTTATTTAGATATTCATGGTGGTCTCAAACAAACATCATACAAAGCTAATAATGGCGCCTGCAGTTAAAGTCAGATAGGTAGGGTAAAAAAACTTACCAGTTTCAGCTTGTTGACTTGTACTACAAGCTGTAACTGGTATTTTTTTTGTGCATACCCTGTCTGAAATCTCTGTGCACGCCACTGCTCGATATGGATTGTTGTAAATATATAATTATCTAATAGTTATTTGTAAACATAGAGTTAATATAGAAATATGATATAAAAAGCACCCCACGCTTTTTTACAATGCAATTAATTTTCTTTTCATAACTTTATTTATATTTTAGAATTTTTGAAAATTATTGAAACTTATTGAGTTAGTATACTTTTTAGTTGAATAAAATATAAATATAAAAGTTATTTTCTGATTTTTAGTTCGATTTGCTATTAAAGCGTGTTTTTTTTAGTTTTTTTAAACTATATTTTATTTTTCACTTTTTAGCTCTATTTGCTATAGAACCGTTTTTAGTATGTACAGATGTGTTAACAGTTGCGTCACGATAGAAAACATATTCAAGGATTTCTATGTTACCAACATAAATAACGAGACATAGTGTGTAACTTTATTTGCGAACTAGCATTGCCCCGCGGTTTCAACCGCGTTAAGTTGAGGAAAAAACCTACGACTTAAACTACCTACTAAAATATATTCCACTACTTTAAGATTATTACTTAGTACCTACGCACGTCTACACATCAAGCTATTACCCAGTAAAAGCTAGTGGCTAGCGAGGGGCCCGTGGCTAAATAATACAGCCGCACAGGTCGATCGATCAGGTTAAGCTACGCTTGCCGAGGTTGATCTGTGGATGGGTGACCATCTTTACATACCGAGACCCCTCAGTGTCTCGGAAGGCTCGTTAAGCCGTTGGCCCGGCTGTCATTTGTGGATCTTTGACAGTCGTTACGGGTAGTGAGAAGCCCGAAAGTCTGACAACCAGTCTTACCAAGTGGTATCGTATTACGCAGTAACTGGGTTGTGGAGGTCAGATAGGCAGTTGCTCCATGTCAAACACTGCTATTCAGCTGCATCCGGTAAGACTGGAAGCCGACCCCAACATAGTTGGGAAAAGGCTAGGCAGATAATGATAAGCTGACTTTTGATTGTACGCAAATCCTATACAATGCGAGGTCGGCTAAAACTAGAAATGTATAGCTTGATGTGTAGCCGTGTGCACGGACGCCAGCACATCAAGCTACCCGAAACTGTCAAGTTTTCGCGATCAACTTTGAACCTTATGCTTTAGCAATAAAGTTGAAAAAAAAAAGAAATTTGACAGGTTGTGGTAGCTTGATGTGCTGGCGTCGGTACATTACTCTATGAAGCTATTTTAGGTACTTCACGCTATGATCAGTAAGAGTGGAATAGTAGCTAAGCCTCGCACAGCTAATGGCTCACGGCGGCCGTGCGGATTTATTTTAAAACTATGATATCTCCTAAGATATTTATTTAAATCAAAAGATGTCAAGGGCAATTTTGTTCAAAATTAAAAACTTGTGATAAATAATGTATTTATTTGTATAAGGATTAATATCATGTTTATAAAACACCTTTGCAAGTGATGCATTATTTTAGAACAAATTTGATTATCATTAAAACGGTTATAGTGAGTCAACCTTAAAAGATAGATACATGCTGTCGCGGACTTTTTTTTAGAACTTTTAAGGAGGACCAATTCCGTCATACATTATTTTTGCGTAACTTTAACCGTTTACGCAGCGTACGCAACGGAAGCTCTCAAAAGGAATAATTTCTCCGTGAGCCTAAATAAATGACTGCATGATCAACATCCTAATCAGGATAATGAGATATAATAAGCTTATCAAAATATTGTATTGTCGTCGGTCGCTCAAACGAGTCAGTTACATACATACAAACAAACATAAAGGTGAAACTAATAAAAAGCGTGTTAATAAGTAATCAATAGCTCTTGCCCTCATCTAGCTTATTTTTTTTTTTTTTTATATAATACTTATGATTTACACGTCATAAGTGATTCCGATATTCTATTTACAGAATAAATCATTTCATTTCATTTCACGCGGTTTCGCCTATGTGGATGTTGGATACAAAGTATGGCCTAACCCAGGTAATAGTCTATCCATGCGGCTAATCGAGTCCGTTCAGCCGTTAAAGTAAGGATTATGTAATTGTGCGGCGGCGAAATGGGCGGATGACATTGTTACCATCGCGAGTAGAACCTGGATGAGGCTGGCACAGAAAAATGGGAATTGGCAAAAGAAAAGAGAGGTCTATGCCCAGCAGTAGGTAAAGTCGGGCTGTGGGTGATGATGATGATGAATATTGTCCATGTAAAAGTATGCATAACAAAGTTAGACTTCTGTATTTTTTACTATGTGTACTACAGCCGGGCTCAATCAGTTTAGAATACAAACTTCATTGCTTATTGAACGATCACATACAATTTTGTTTAGTAGTCACCGTTATAATAAGATCTCTTTTCAATCGTTTTTAGAATGAGTGCAGCTCTCTAAATTCACAACCATACGACAAGCTATCGTATCGAAAATGACACATTTCATTAACCTTATTTGCCTTGCCCCCGACAGCAAACAGCTATCGGAAGAATAGTGGTCGTCTATTTGATTTATTTATTTGAACTGAAAAAAGTTTCGGGTTTTGAACTTGTGAACAGCGTTTAGAGGACTCCTACGATAACATTGATTGATGTTCGATACGGTACGGAAGCGTATCGAGTAGTTGTGAATAGCTATGCAGATGAATGACTTCAAAATTCATCAGGTATGGTCATGTATGGTGTATAATAAGATGTTCTAAGCTGTGAACAATTTGACCTAATCCATTATCTAATACTACTTTATCGAACGGCTCGCGTATTGTATTTTTATACATGGGATAACTTCGAAATTAAATGTCCGATTCTAATGAATTAAAAAGCTACTTTGGGTTACACTATTGCAATTTTCTTAGGGATTTCTATTTTTTTTTTTTTTTTTTATAAAAGCCCAGGTATGTTATTTCCTGATAATTTAGCTTTCTATTGGTGAAAAAATGGTCAAAATCGGTCTATGAGTTTCAGAGCTTATTCGGTAGAAACAAACAAACATAAAAATGTTTCCTTTTTTAGTATAGATGAATTATTATATATGAAAATATTTTACAACAACAATTTTGACCAGATAGAGTTGGCATCTCATTTCATTCATCATCATTGAAAACTAATGAACTAAAGCTAATGTATTTCAGAGCTATAAGAAATATTGTTACTACTAAAAAACCCAATCCAATAGTGAAAATAATAAAAAGATGCATAGGTACCTATCTGACCAGGCCCAAGAATATCCATTTTATAACGCAAATTGTCTCCACGGCCCACAAGGCCTGTAAAATTTAACATCATGTTCCGACCGCGACAAAACCTGCAATTCAAAAATAAGAGTTAGTTTAAGGCTACATACTAAAATACATATAAATCAACTAGCTTTTGCCAGTGGCTTCGCCTGCGTGGGTGTAGGAAATTATCCCAAGGGGACATACAAAAAGTATCCTAATCCTGTGTTAATCCAGGTTATAAGCTATCTGTGTTCCAAATTTTATCACATCTGTTCAGCCGGTTTTTGCGTGATTGAGTAACAAACATCTGAACATACAAATACACACATTTATAATAATAGAAGACAGATGAAAAAAACTTATGTTAAAATAACTGAAAAACTAAAAACAAGCCCATTTTAAATTAAATAAAAGTTCGAAGCAGTAAATGAAAATACAATCATACGCATTGATCATACGTGATATTTTGAGGTTCCATTGATGAAATAGATTAAGTTGGTTGTTACTGTTATATTTTGTTCTCATTGGCAGTTTTGTATCATTAAAACTAGTAAAAAAGAATTGATAAACGGATCGAATGGATGCGCGTTAGTGGGTACGGACCTCGGCTTAGGGCGTCGCTGGGAGAGGGCAGCAAAGGACAGGCTGGATAGGAATAATTTAGGGACGAATTTAATACTACAGACTCAGTGACGCGGGCTGGCTGGGAGGGTCGGGGCGGACATGGTATGGGGAGTCGCGACGGGCCTGGACGGCGAGGACGGAAGGACGGCTTTCGGGACTTGTACTTTCTGAGAGTACTGGTAACCTTACTACTCTCCTGTAGAAGAGTCGTAGCGTCGTCGGGGATGGTAAGGGTATGCCTCGGTAGGTGAATCTTGAGAATGAAATTCGCTGCCGCCGCAATCAGGGGATTGTGGTGCTTTATAGCAGTATCAAAGAAACGCTTGGAAAGGCGTTTCATGAACTGTTGGACGGTGGGCATTCTGAGATCTAAGTGTAGACTCTCCCGTGACCTTTCTGAGGAAACGGTTCTGGAGGGTCTGCATTACATGCAGATGGTGAGGCTTAGCGTGTGCGAAGACGACGCAAGCATAAGTCATAATGGGCCCGATGACCGCGGTGTAGAGGTGCAATTTGAACTTGAGTGACAATTTGCTGCGGGTGGTCATTATAAAGCGCAGCCTACTGAGAGCGAAAGAGGCGCGCGAAGGAGCCGTCTTTATGTGCTCACTGAAAGTAAGATGGTGGTGGAGGATAACACCTAAGTATTTACTATGCTTCCCCCAAGGGATTGGCTTGCCATACATAGTGTTTAGACTGGTCCCATAAACACAGCCAAGTCACAAGTTAAAACAGAAACGGTATCCAATGTATCAAAGCCAAGTTGTGGGGTAAACTCACTAACTTATGTACACAGAATGCTTGATAAAAAAACAATAGCAGTCTACTAAACTCTCTCTAACTTAGTTTGGTTACAATTGGTAGACCTATTTCTATTTGCTATTGATTTCTCATACAGTCCTCTAACATATGGCTTAGGTTTCACTTTTGGCGAAAAGAAAAAAAATATGCCAACTATGTAGGGCAAAAGTTTCATTGTACTTTAGTCTTAAATCCAAATAAATTGTTAGGAAATTGAAATAAATACCTTAAATACTTTGAGCATTCCAGAGAAGTGTCATCAGGATAGGTAGCTTCACACATGCCCATCAAATCATCTATTTGTTCTTTTACATAGCCTGTAATAATAATTAGAAAGAGAAACAATTTACTTGAAACAAAATGATATTATCATTTATTTAGCTGATATTTTTAAGGAGTAGAAAGTAAGATTAATCAATTCTGGGCTGGTTGGAACCCCAAACTGCCATCATGTCCCACCCACAAAGTACGCAAAATACGCGCATTGACGTGGAGTTGCGGACACCAGCCCGTTTTACCTTACCTTACCTTACCCACCCACAAAGGTCCACCTGAAGGATTAAGTGCGGAAACCAAACACTCTTAACATAGATTAAAGAGTATGAATAGTAAACCAAGGCATAAACTACCCAGGTCACATTTGATAGGATGGCCAATATTGCTTATAGACAACTCACTCCATGTAAATGTTCTTTAAATTATTTTTTTTCAGGGAAAATAATATTTCCTTTGGTATAAAATATTTATTTCTAGAGGATCACCATGGCAATAGTGATACTATTCTGACAATCAGTAAAGCAGGCAATTTAACCCAAGTTCTCATGGTCACCAATTATTGAAATCCTATTAAATGGAACCACTAGTTCTTTTTTGAAAAGAAAACTTATTAAAAACAGTTACACCCTGACCATTGTTAAGTATATTTAGATCAGTACTTACCGAAATCTGCTTGAGTATAGAATGTATCATACTGAGCCTCTTTCGTCTTTACCCAGCCCCGGTGATCGCCAGGGCAGACTGCTTGCACAGGGTATGAAACATTTTTGTAACACTCATGTTCATAGCCCCAACATCTTTTGATCCCTGCTAAATCTTTGTACATACATTGAGAATCTGATAGACAAGCATTAGCAACACTAGGGAAAGCATTGAAAACATATGTTACATGTTCTGGAGGTACATTGAGATCATCGATACTTAATGAAATAATGCTATTAAATAATATAAAAAAATAGAAAAAATAAAGCGGCAGCCACATTTTTACAACTTTCATTTTTATGCGCCTACAACACACTAATAATAATTATTTTTAGAGTTTTTATAAACAAACTTTGAATGCTTTTTGACAAATGACATAAATGAGGCACAAACGAACAAATCGAACTTCCCATGACATTGACAATTCTGATTCTGGGCGCGTTCCGAGTTGCGCTGTAATCGGCTGTAATCGATGTGAGCGTGCTGCGTGAACCCGTACCGAATTAGCGTAAGCGCGATAACGATGTCCCGTGAATCGTCTTAGGTGACGTCATGACACGCGCCATCTTGCGATAACGCTGACTATACCATAGACTGATATCACCGTGAGCGCTGTCAAAAATGACAGTGTGTATGTGTATGTGTCTGTGTCAATGTGTTTTGTTTTGAGTTGCATCATATCTTTAAACGAACGTGGAATTTTCGAAATTGTGCTTCTGGTTGACAGTCGCCACCTAACCAAAGAAGAAGAAGAAATATGATGTTTAAAAACAACAAAGAAATAGTGTGATATTGCCCGCATTCCGAAACAGCTTAATCGCTCACAGCACTCACATCATCTGACATGCGTTCCGATTTAGATATTACGTTTATGACAGCTGAGGGGTGTCAACGATTCGGACGTGAACGCGCTCACATGCTTACTCAATGTCAAAGTGCTGTTACAGTATTTCTTTGTTGTCTAAACACACATTATTTCTTCTTCTTTGGTTAGATGGCGACTGTCAGCAAGAAGCACAATTTCAAAAATGCCACGATATTTTAAAGATATGATTCAACTCAAAACAAACTCAGTTCACGGTGACATTATTACAAGGCATGGTCGGCGTTATCGCAAGATGGTGCGTGTCATGCCGTCATACATGACGATTCTCGGGACATCGTTATCGCGCTCACGCTAATTCGGTACGGGTTTATGCACGCTCAAATCGATTACATCCCAACTCAGAACGCACGGATAGAATGATACTATGGCCGCATTCCGAATTAGGACATTAGCGCTCACTGCGCTCTCATCAATAATTTGCGTTCCAATATAAATAATACGATTATGACAGCTGAGAGCTGTCAACAATTCGGAACGCTCGTGAACGCGCTCACAGTGCTTACTCAATCTCAAAACGATATTACAGTGTTTCTTTGTTGTTTAAACACCATATTTCTTCTTCTTCTTTGGTTAGGTGGCGACTGTCAGCCAGAAGCACAATTTCAAAATTGCCACGTTAATTTAAAGATATGATACAACTCAAAACAAAACACACACTGACACAAACGCTCGCATACACTGTCGTTTTTGACAGCGCTCACGGTGATATTAATAAAAGGCATGGTCAGCGTTATCGCAAGATGGCGCATGTCATGACGTCATCTATGACGATTCACGGGACATCGTTATCGCGCTCACGCTAATTCGGTACCGGTTAAAGCACACTCACATCGATTACAGCGCAACTCGGAACGCGCCCTATAGTGGGTTTAGACCAAACGAACAAAGAGCTAGAGCTAGAACAAGAGCATTCTTTCTTGATCTTTTAGTGTAAACGAAAGCTCGTTAAAACTCGTTTTAAGCGTTTAGACTAATCAAATATCAACGAGCAAGAATGAGAACCAAGAACTAGAATTCTTGCACATAAATCAAGCTACCGCAATCTGTAAAATTTCTTTGATAGATTTTCAACTTTATCAAAAAGGAATAAGGTTCAGATTCTATTGGGAAAATTTGACAGATTGGGGTAGCTTGATGTGCTGGCCTCTGTAAAAATCTAACTTATGAAAATTTATGTATGTTTCTACGTAGCTTCGATTTAGTAACCATTTGATTATTTTGTTTTTGCATTTAATTTTAAGACAATTAACAACAATTTCGATTCCAAGTTATTTAACACAATTGGTGGGACTAATATTAGGACAATTACAGTTTGGAGCTGGAGAAAAGTTACATTTATTTGCAGAGATATTAAAATTGGTAAGGTTAGCAACTTCTATTCTAATAAGAGTTGAGAAAAGAATGTATTTGGTTTTGTCTTCATGAATTTTTAATTAATTAATTATTATTTATTTATTTATTAATTCTTCATTAATTTTTTTTTTTTTGTGAGGGAATTTGATGATAGCCAGTGACACAACGTGTCAAAACCGTCTTGCGCAAGATTAAAAAGCTCATTCTACGAATCTGCGAAAAAGGTTAAGGCAGTGTCATCAGCATATGCAGAGTTGCGGCAATTTTTAATCGTAAATGTACAGAGCTCATTTATGTAGCAGAGAAAAAGGGTGAGACCCAATTTGTGTGTTCTCCAATTTTTACAGATTGGGTTCTAGTGAAATACCTCTAATACCATCGCATCGTCTTCACGTTTTTGTACAAGATGGGAAAATGTGTGTTGCATGTCGCGTGACGGTCGACCGCGGAGTAGGGATAAAGTGAAATTTTTAGTTAAATAATGTCTATAATGTGAAAAAAAGTTTCACTTTTACCGTGGTTTCATAAAACCACACAATCCTTTTTTTTTTTAAAGTGAAACTTTTTTTACATCGTCTCAAACTTTTTCGTCTGTGTGTTGCATGTCGCGTGACGGTCGGCCGCGGAGTAGGGATAAAGTTTCACTTTTACTGTGGTTTTTTATTAGTTCCTCTAAGCTTCCTGATATAATACATGTTTTCGATAACGATGGTAGACCGGTTTTAACACAAAAAATAGCGATTAAACTAACGTAAACAAAGTGAAAATGATTTGACAGCAGCCATCGCGCCGCTGGCGACATCTACGCTGAGCTTTGCGTGTGGATCCCCATTATGACTCATCTAATTATTTCTCTACCAACTATGGTACAGAGGCCAGCACATCAAGCTACACCAATCTGTCAGATTTTCCCAATTGAATATGAACCTTAATCCATTGTGCTAAAGTTGAAAATCTATCAAAGAAATTTGACAGATTGGGGTAGGTTGACCTGCTGGCGTCTGTACAGTCAACAGCAAAAGTAGATGATGAAAATCAGAAATTCAATACTAATTAATGAACGGAGTTCGCGTCAGAACTGTGTGGCGTCGAAATAGTAAATGTTTGGTATAATTTACAATCACGTAGCGACACTTCGACGCCACACAGTTCTGACGCGAACTCCGTTCATTAGTATTGAATTTTTGATTTTCATCATCTACTTTTGCTGTTGACTGTACATACGCAATAAAGAATTGAGAATTGAATACGATTATCCGGATCAAGAAATTCAATCAATCAACTCAGCCTATCGCAGTCCACTGCTGGACATAGGCCTCTCCCAGGCTGCGCCACAACACCCTGTCCTCCGCCTTCCTCGTCCAGTCCATTCTAGCCACTTTCTTTAGGTCGTCCGTCCATCTAGCTGGGGGACGTCCTACACTACGCTTGCCGATACGCGGTCTCCACTCAAGGACTCGTCTGCTCCACCGGCCATCGGTCCTTCGACAAACATGGCCAGCCCACTGCCACTTCAGTTTGCTCACTCTGCAAGCTATATCGATAACTACGGTTCTTTTCGGAAAATTTCATTCCTGATTTTATCCTTCAAAGAAACTCCGAGCATAGCTCGCTCCATAGCGCGCTGAGCGACCTTGAATTTGTGGACCAGCCCGACCGTCAGTGTCCACGTTTAAGCACCATATGTCATGACGGGCAGGACGCACTGGTTGAAGACTTTAGTCTTCAAACACTGCGGGATAGGCGACGAGAAGACTTGACGAAGCTTTCCAAATGATGCCCAACCCAAACGGATCCTTCTGTCGGCTTCTTTCTCAAAGTTGTGTCTACCGAGCTGGATTACTTGCCCTAGGTAGACATAATCCTTCACAACTTCAAGATGCGACCCTTCGATGTGAATTGGACTCGGCAAGACGTGCGAATTGTACAGAGGCCAGCACATCAAGCTACCCCAATCTGTCAGATTTTCCCAATTGAATATGAACCTTATTCCTTTGTGCTAACGTTGAAAATCTATCAAAGAAATTTGACAGATTGGGGTAGGTTGACCTGCTGGCGTCTGTACATGACTTTCGTCTTGTCCAAATTCATGCCGAGGCCAACCCGCCTAGAGGCTCCATTTAGGCTGTGCAGCATTTGGTCTAGCTGTTCCAGCGTCTCTGCCATTATGACGATGTCATCGGCAAATCGAAGATGTGAAATGTACTCGCCGTTCACATTGATACCCTGTCCAGTCCAGTCCAGCGTTTTGAAAACGTCCTCCAACGCATTTGTGAACAACATAAGGGATATTACATCCCCCTGTCTTACTCCCCTAAGCAGTTGGATGGGTCCGGTTTTCTGATCCTGGATCTGGACAGTCATCGTGGCAGCGTCATACAAACATTTCAACATTTCGATGTAGCGCCAGTCAATTCGACATCGTTGCAGAGAGGCCAGAACTGCCCATATTTCGATGGAGTCGAAGGCTTGCTCGTAGTCCACAAATGCCATACACAGCGGCTGATTGTACTACTCGGTCTTCTGTACGGTGGCCAGCACATCAAGCTACCCCAATCTGTCAGATTTTCCCAATTGAATATGAACTTTATTCCTTTGTGCTAAAGTTGAAAATCTATCAAAGAATTTTGACAGATTGGGGTAGGTTGACCTGCTGGCGTCTGTACAATTCGCCGAACAGTATGGATGTGGTCTACGGTGCTGAAGCCTTTTCGAAAACTGGCTTGTTCTGGCGGCTGGAACTCGTCAAGTCTCCAGGCGAGACGGTTCGTGACGACCCTCGAGAACAGGTTGTATACGTGGCTCAGAAGTGAGATGGGTCTATAGTTCTTCAGCAAGGATTTGTCACCTTTTTTGAAGAACAGAACCACCGCACCTCTGCTCCACGCCTCGGGCGTCGTACCCTCTTGGATGACGGAGTTAAAGAGACTCGCTAGCTCTCTCAGGACTGGAGCCCCGCCCGCTTTCAGGTGCCTTGTTGTTCTTTAGCTCCTCGAGGGCCGCCCTAATCTCGCACTGGTCGATATCCGGGATGTCCTCCGTGTAGTGGCGCGTTAATTCGGCTCGATGGTCATCTGCACTATGTTCTGCTGGCTTCACCGTCCGCGTTGAGTATAGGTGCCCGTAAAAATCCTCGACTTCCTCGAGTATCTCGGACTTCGTAGTCACGGTTCTGCCATCCGCAGTTCTTAGTTTCGTCAGATGTGGCCTCCCTAATTGCTGCGCGAACACTTTCGACCCTCGGTTCTGCTCAATCGCGACCTTAATGTCGCGGGTGTTGGAGCACCGGAGGTCGCGTCGCGTCAGCTTCCTAATTTTTAGGTTTAAGGCCCTCTTATCTGACGAAGACGGCTGCATAGATGCCAACTCTCGTCTTTCCCTCATAAGTCCGAGAGTCTCCGAGGAAAGTTTGGACACCTTACTTTTTCGTTGCGACGGGAAAAGTCTGCGGGACACGTCGCGTAGTGCTTTGACCACCTCGTCAGCTTTCTCGTCAATAGTGCCTGTGGTTTCCAATAGGGCGAATCGATTTTGAAGTTCCAGTTGGAACTTTTCGGATCCTAGGCAGTTTGGAGCTGTGTAGGTCGGAGTGTAGGCCTCATCATACGGAGTCTCTCAGCACGAAAATTGATAATTGGAGTGCCTCGGACAAGCCTGTGTTCGCTTCCGGTATTAAACATACTAATCACGGATACATCTCTAAATATATGCTTCCTATCCGTCATGATGAAGTCTATCTCGTTCCTTGTCACGTTATCGGGGCTTTGCCAGGTCCACTTCCTTTGGGGTTTCTTTTTGATAAACGAATTCATTAGAAGAGCCCCTGCGACTCCAAAAAGTTTACCAGCATTTGCCCCCTGTGATTTCTGCGCCCCAAACCGAACAGTCCGACTTTCGATTCGCCGGGTTCTTGTACTCCCATTTTGGCATTGAAGTCCCCCATAACAACGTTGTAGTGGGCCTTTTTCGTACTGTGCATTGCCTTGGCAATATCCTCGTACATGGTCTCCGTTGTCTCGTCAGAGCATGTCGAAGTCGGCGCATATACCTGTATCACTTTCAGGAGGTACCTGTCGGTGAGTTTCAGCACAAGGGCTACGCTACCCGTGTCGACACACTACTGATTTCCACAACGCTGCTAGTGAGTTCCTTGTTGACTAGAAAGCTGACACCGCCTTGGGAGAGGTGATCACCTTCGCGGAAGTAGAAAAGATGGCCTGACTCCAGGGTTATCGTGTCCTCTCCCTATCTTCGGACTTCAGATAGCCCCAGTATATGCCAGTTAATGCGACCTAACTCTACCTCAAGTTCGGCAAGGTGATGGTCCAGCCTCATTGAACGTCCATTATATGTAGCCATATATTGTTGTTGTTTTATATTGTTTTATTTACTAACAAAGTTGTTACTATATTATTATGTATACTTAGGTTAAGGTATGTATCTATGGGTCTTTGTTACCTGAAAATAAATGGTTTATTATTATTATTATTATTATATATAGTCGTCGTTGGTAGCCTTTTTTTTTTTTAACCTGGAGAAATGCTCATGCTTACTGCACTACCACGGGGAGATAGTGCAGTTATGTGGGACTCTTACCCACTAAAACTCCACGGTGTCCTCCTCCGCCGCTTATGGCGGGAACACGGGCACGCTTTAGCACTCATCCGTGAACCCGCCGCGGCTGTCCGTCACCGGACCCTCCTCTGGGGAGTGCTCCCCATCACCGGCGCACCAGAACACATAGCACGCCGTGACTACCCCAGGGACCAAACCACCACGTGGGCGCCAGACGACCCCGTGTCTGGGCACCCTTGGTCCCCTTGCGGCGGGTCAGGTCGTTAGCCCCGCCACCAGCCAATTTTCGGCCGCAGAGGATAGGGAGAGTGGCCAACGTATTACCAACACTCCTCCTCCCCTGCGGCCCCACCGCGTCCGCCATCGACGGTGGCGACCCCGTCAAGGCCGCGGAAGGTAGGCAGAGCGGCGCACCACAATACCGGCACCCCTCTCCCTCCGCGGCCTCCAACCTTCAGCCGCGATGCCTCCCATACGGCATCGCGGCCCGCCTCAGTTGCGATGTCGCCCAAGCGGCACCGCAACCTACTTGTTGGCCGCTACGTCGTCGGCTTATAGGCAAAAGCCCTGACGAGCGGCCCCTCCTCGGGTTCCTCTTCGCTTCACCGTGGGTGACCAAGCCACGGCTACTGAGCCCCTCCGCCTCGACAATGCGGGAACCCACCGGGGGGGTCGTTGGTAGCCTGCCGTAACCCGGGGATTCTTCGCACCCCCCGTCCCGCCGTTACCGTGACCGCTATCTTGACCAGGAATAGCGGGACCACCTGGAACTGGGGGCCGTTGTTTTGGCACTTTGGTCATGTGGGAGGTTTAAATGCCCATAGTCACCACGCTGGGCATGCGGGTTGGTGACCGATCAAGAAATTAGTTAACTTAAATTTTACTATGCCTATCCACACACCTGCCAAATCTCCAAATTCAAGCGTGTATGCACATGGTACTTTATGTATAAAAGGTAAGCCCCCTGATCCGATTGAGTGTTGTTGTTTGTGCACAAATCAAAGGAAGCTTGCGGCAAGTGCTTTCGATGCATCCATACGTTTGTGTTTTGGTTTGCGGCAAGTGCCAAGCGTGTGGAGCCGGCTTCGCATCCCAAAAACCCCACCTTACCCGGCAACTGTGTCTGTGAGTGGACGTGAGATTTTTAGGCGCTTACAGATGCTGCTTGTGAACCTAGCATTAAATCAAACTCTGTGAAGAAAATTTTACTCAATAGATGGCGGTGTTTTACAATTTATTTGGCGCCTTTTCCAGAATACAAAATTCCCGGCGGATGCCACCGCTATTACCACGTGAACACAACAGCAGTTGTCCAATCAGCTGGTAAATCATAAAATAAAACCGCCCGCGCCCGCCTCTTTTTGTTTTAGATTGTGCTTTTGTGTGTTGTTACTAAATTTGTGCTTATGTTTTGTCTATTTGATTAAGCCGGGCTTAGTGATATATAAAACATAGTGATTTATAGAATAAACAGTAGAATTTAGTTTGATTTTTCTGACCTTCGAAGTTAACCCAAAACTAATGTCGCCATTTTGACCATACAAATCGAGTTTAGTAGGTATTATTATTTTGTTTGGTCATCAACAAATGTTTGAATGCTACATTATTGAATTGCGTAAATGGCCGTACATTTGCGAAGAATACGGAGAAAATGTCTCAGACGAATAGTACTGTAAATTTTCTTATACATGACGCTAATGGTTAGTAGCCAAGCTATCTTCGTGAAGCTTTTAATTTATTAAAAATTTAAAATTATCACATAATGTTTACAGTTCTGCTCGTAACTTTCCAGTCATGCAATTTTTAAAATTTACAGAGTCCGTAAAGTGGATGACGCGCCCGTTTGGGCAATGTTTCCCGTTGTCAGTTTATTTGTGCTGTGTGCATTTGTTACTCACCAACTTCACTCTATGAATTATTTGTTGCCAATGATTGTGATAATCTTCCCATTGTAAAGTTGATTAGTAGTACCTACTTGCCCACCAGTAAACCCCTACGAAGTAATGGGGAGCAAGCATGTCATGTCTAATTATCAGTTTTATTTTAGGGCATCCACAAATGGTAAAGGTTGTCCAAAATAATACAAACAATCAGACACTTGGTCAGATCAAAATTAAACCTAATCCTGTGAAAATTATAAAACTGCCTGCTGCAGTAGACGGAAATATTAAGGTATGTGGTATGTCATAGTCATTATATTTTTACATTCATATTATTTAGCTTAGAATATTTGCTTCTTACCTACTTTTATCCCTAAGTTTGAATGGATTTAAATAAATACTACATCAACTTATGTAATAAGCCATGAGACTACTGAAAACCTGTTTTGTTATTTAGCTTTTAAAAGTATAACACTCAAATTGATACTGCTAACATCTCCAAACCTATAGACCTGTTTTTATAGTTAGCTTATTGAGTTTTTGAAATTAAAAATGATTTTGTTTATTGGATAGAAAATATCAATGGTAATAAAAATCTGCAACACCACTTACTGTCTTTGTCTTGATAAGCATAAATTTTAATCATTGGATGAATTACAACAACCAGTCCAATCACTAGGTATGGCAAGCCGATCCCTTGGGGGAGGCAAGGTAACTACTTAGGGTTATTCTCAACCATCAGCTTACTTTCAAAGAGCACATAAAGACAGCTCGCTCGCACGCCTCTTTCGCTCAGTTGGCTCCACTTCTTACTGACCACCCACAGTAAATTCTCACTCAAGTGCAAATTGCGCCTCTACACTGCAGTCATCCATCCCGTCAGATCTTTACTTGCATACTCTTCACACATGCTAAGCCCCATCATGCATAATTATGTTTCCTCAGAAAGGTCTCGGGAGCCCCCTTCTATGTCTGCAATGAGAGTCTGTACTTAGATCTCAGAATGGCCACCATCCAGCAGTTCATGAAATGTCTTTCCAAGTGCTTCTTTGATGCTATAAAGCACCCCAAACCCCTGATTGCGGCAGTCGCCCGATACACTCCCTCCTGCATAAGTAGGACTCGCTGACCGGGACATACTTTTACCATCCCCGACGACACCTTCCTACAGGAGAGTAGTAAGGTTACCAGTACTTCAGAAAGTACAAGTCCCCAAAAGTCGTCCTCCCGTCCTCGCCGTCGAGGCCTGTCGCGACGCCCCATACCATGTCCGCCCCGGCCCTTGCTCGAGCCAGCCCGTGCCGCTGAGCCTGTAGTTTTAAATTCGTCCCTAAATAATTCCAATCCAGCCTGTCCCTTGCTGCCCTCTCCCAGCGACGCTCTAACCCGAAGTCTGTACCCCAGAGGGGGGTGCCCTTAGTGTGTAGTAGCTTGCTTTTTTTTAAGCCCTGGCTGGAGACCTTAATTTATTGAGGCATCCATAGGCAAGCCTGCTTAAGCAGACAACAAGCTCATAGGTTGAACTGCGAGATGCCATTCCAAAAAAAAAAAGGATTACAACAAGACAGTGTTACTTAAGGATTCTTTCATTTAAACCTTGCCAGAGGTTTATTAATATTATCGTCTTGTGAAAATTTAGCTTTTGTTTAAAACAATTGGAAGTCAAAACTCAATATTTTTATGTTCTTAAAATATAAGAAAACCAAAGCTATTTTAGCCTACAATTCTAGATATTAAGCACACTGCTTACTTTCCTGTGAAG
This sequence comes from Globia sparganii, assembly GCA_949316385.1. Taxonomy (NCBI): domain Eukaryota; kingdom Metazoa; phylum Arthropoda; class Insecta; order Lepidoptera; family Noctuidae; genus Globia; species Globia sparganii. The sequence continues at coordinate 12,932,337 of OX438659.1, read as the reverse complement.
AGCTTGCTAATTTAAGTAAATGTACTTTTGAACTATTTAGGTGATAGAAATAATATTTTGTTTGCTACCCTTCATCCAAGACAGTCTATTAATAGTTAAGGATCACACAGGGAGATGGTTTCTTAGTTTGATTGGTTTGAAATCATGTACTGTATGATATAATTAATTATGTAAGTCTTCACAGGTTTGTACAACAATATGTTGTATGTATAGAAAAAAGAAAGAAAGAAAGTTGTTTATTCTGCACAAATAAAACGCACATTACAAATTAAAAAAATGACGAATGATGTATGTGGGTTGTATCTTGTATAGGTTTGTATGGTTGTTTTAATCAATGAATCAACAGCATTGAAATCATTAATGTGTAATTCTAATGAATGATTCTCAGTCTGATATAGACTTGCAAAATTAACATCAAAATGACTGCTAATTATTGCTATTATTATTAGTCAGATAAACCTGGGAATAATGTAGATATGGGGTTTATTTAGTACATTGTCATTTGAGGTGCTATTTAGCACATTATTTTTTTATGAGACTGGATGGTAACAGCAAATAAAGAGTACAATCATGCTTGTTGTGAATATGGAACTGACTTTATAGTTTTCAACGATTTTTTTCCCCATTGAAAACTTTAAGTTGTAATAGCAGCATGCCAAATTAAAAAAGTCATCATCTGCCCAGCTTTTCCCAACTATGTTGGGGTCGGCTTCCAGTGTAACCGGATGCAGCTGAATACCAGTATTTTACGTGGAGCGACTGCCTATTCGACCTCCACAATCCAGTTACTGGGTAATCGTACGGGCCCTTCGCTAAATTAGAAAAGTACACATCAAAAATTATACCTACATTTCTCTTTACGTTGCAGACATCATTATATCGAGCAGTGAAGTTGACTGGACTCAAATGTGCATCAAGTAAGAAACTGATATCTCTTACTCCATCTCTTGCCATTATTTTTATCATGTTGTAATAATCATCATTATCATTTGGGGCAAGTCTGCTATTTTTATAAATTCGTCATTCCAACACGATCCCATTGTCATTTTGCTAAAAGTTGTAATCTGCTAAATTCATAATGGTCGATCATTGGTCGGACAATGGTCTGAGAAAAACTACTACTTTTCATGCTAGATTTCATTTAATAATTATATATTTTTACATAATTATTACGTATTAGTGCTTGCAATCTGAAGTAAGTACACACAGCTACACATCAAGCTATACATTTCCAGTTTTAACTGATAAATGATAAATGATTTTATTTCTGTAAGTAGGTTTGTACAAACACTTTTACACGTCAATCATATTTTTTTTAAATCATTACATTTATTCATTTGTCATTATGTACAAGATTACCATTTTATGCCATTTCTTTCAATGGAGTGTCAGTGGTTGACCATTGGAAAGTCATAATGAAGTCGTAATGACGCCAATAAATTAGTAGATTACCAAACTTGTCAAAGTCAACAATTATGAAATCAATGATAGACCATTCTGACACTATTGAAATAGCAGACTTGAGGCCATGCCATGGTTACTTAATTGGTTATCAGTGCAGCTAATGAGAATTGTCATAGGTACGTCATAAATTGTGTTTCAGCATGTACTTCTTTTGAATTCCTATTGATTATTGAAACGGCTTAGATTGTATACAGGGTGGCAGGAACCGCAAACTCAAACCATGAATACAGCACATGATTCTAGATCAATGATATTTTAGAAGAAAGATACGCTACGTTCAAACTGAGCGACGTTCTGTATTGTTGCGTTGTTATTACAAAGTACTTACATGTAGGTGTATAGTAGTTTTCAACTACGACTGTATTAAATAATACGGAACGTATGGCACAGAAAGAGATAGCTATCTGTAGTGTGTTGCGCTTGAAGTACACTAATGAATCATAGAGTATGCGGATTTGCCAACAGAAGAGACATTGAATTTAACAGTAGACCGTATGATCATATTATGATGTATTAAATGTGTCAGTTTTTTATGTAGGTACATTACATACATTCTAATATAGATATAATACAATAATATACATTCTAATATATATATATAGAATGAGATTAGTAATAGCAGGCTATTAGATATTTTATTAATAATATTAGAATGTATGTAATGTAGATAAAACAGACACTTTTTCTTATCAAGTTCTGGCTTTCAACGTCCAAACGTCCTTTATTATAAAAGCTATATATAACTTATTATAACGATCATAATAATATTTTAGAAAGACGCTCACTAACTAACAAGAAAACTCAGGTTGCGCAATAAAGCGGTTACGAACGCTATATATTTTGTCTACGATTTCGCTTCTGGTTGATTAATCTATGACACATGCTATTTGTCCTTGTCGCGCTGCAGTTGCCATCGTATTCTCTATCCTGTTCGAACCACCTTGTTAATAATTCGAAATTTATTTGTAAATGAGAAATAAAATCATAACAAAATAAAAATATGACGTTCTTTTATATAATTACGTATGGTATGAAATTCCTTCACTCTTATTTATCGTGGAACCATAGTTTTTGCACTTTCTTAACACATAGCTTGGCATTTTAGATAATTTATTGTCACGCCACGGACACGCTTTGCTTCGCTCGCTGCTATTAGCCGACTAAATGAAATTGCGACAATTGTCTGAATTTGTCTGCAACAATTTGCGCGCGCTAGTGCGATATCTACCTCTTTATTGTATCTAATATCATTGATTCTAGACCCTAACAAAGAAATTTTTCGACGCTTATCAAAAAAAAAAAAAAAATTACGTCAAAATGTATGGAGCAGCTATTTTATTTTTGTAACTGTCGAAATATTTCAACGCAGAGGGGTTCAGAATCATGATTGTACTGAATACATGGTAACAGGTTGCGTGTCGATGCCCTTGACTGCAAAGATCTACGAATGACAGCAGGCATCAACGGCTAAACGTGCATTCCAAAGCACACAGGGGTCTCGATATGTAATGCCGGCCATACACGATACTTCCTATCGTCCAATCGGCATGACGCTACCGATTGCATCAATTAGAACTGACCGTGTGTGGACTCTGGATTGGCATGACAGTTATACTTGACGGCACAATCGAATTTCGATTCTTTTGGCTTGATCATTCCGATTGGATCATGCCGATTGGACCGTGCATAGCGGTCTCGCGATCGTCAGTTCAGGGTGCTTCCTCTTGAATTTAATTCCGATAGATCGACATTGGAATTGTGACGTTTCGTACTCTTGAGTTCGATGCTAGCGCCAAATGGTTATTAAATTGGGTGTCCATTTTGGGGAACTAAATGGAATTAAATCGGGCTTGGCGTGGGTTAAACGGTAATCTTGAGTGTATTTTGACAGCTGTGTATTGCGTCAATATTGCGTTGGGATACTTTGTTGATTGTGATTTTTCCAATAACAAATGTGTAACTTTTTAGGAATTATTATGCGTTTTGAAGTGGTTTTCAGTCGGTAATATGTATATAGGGTGACTGGTAATTAGTGACCGATATCTAAACACGTGATTGTACTCATGACAACAAACAACTTTTACTATGAGACCAAAGCTGAATTCGCGAAAAAAAATCTGCTGCAGTACCTACATTTTGACCAGTTAGGCGAACATAAATGACCCAACAGCAGATTTTTTTTCAAACGGGAATATCAGTTTTACACATAATTCTCTCATTTGACACTAAAATCACGCAAATATTCCAATAAACATAAAACCTCGTTTTCAAGTTACGTAAATATTCTATAATTTTTCATCATACATTAAAATTCTCAAAAATTCTTTGTTAAATATTCCTATCAGATTTTAATACGAAAACTAATAATAAAACAAGTTAGAAAGCTAATTAGAACAATAGAAAACACTTAAAATCTAATTAGAAAATCAAAATCAAAATCTTACTCAGTAAAACAGTAAAGATGCGCTCGGAGCCCCAGAGCGCGGATAGGGTTATAACTATCATATTCGAATCACTTTTACACTTATTATAACTTATTTATCACATCACTGGTATTTAAATCAGTCATGTTCACTATTCACATGCACGTTCGGCGTTCGTTACAAAAACATTAATTTTCTTACGACTTGTTTACAACTGTAATACCTATTAGTTAAGTAACATAACGGACAGTACTTATTTCTTACTAAAAAAGAATCAAACGCGAACAATATTGTTAAACAAACTCATAGTTCAAATTCATTGGAGAACTTGTTTGTAAATATATTACGCAGTCTAGGCAACGATCTACCGCATGCAGCCAAAGTCATGGTAAATTTTATGATTTTAATCGTTTCCTTACGCCCAAATGAATTAAATACGTTACAAATAATCAATTATACAACTATTTATACCATATTTATTTATTAGCCTTGTTATTTAAAGGATAAAACATTTTAAAGGCATAATACCGGTTTATCGTAATGAGTTGAACCACACTATTGCAACCCGTCACATAGCTAACTTCACACGTATCAAAATAATAGCGGATCAATGTCAATTTAATTTCAATGTTGACAATATTGTTTTCAAGAGTACCGAATCACGTGACTGTAAAATTAACATTGGGATCATATTGGCATTATATTAAAATTAAAATTAGTTTTAAGAGTAAGCCCCCAGTTTGGTCAAGATAGCGTTTCTCATAACGGTGTCTTGCTTCTCAATTAGAGGAGTAACTAACGTTAGAAGTTTCATGTATGTTTCTTCATTCATTCGTAGCCCTCAATTCTTTTAATAAATTTGTATGAGTAAACTGTTTTCTTTTCATTAGCCACCGTTTGCACCACTCTGCTGGATCTTTTCTTTTTTTTGTTTCATTTTTAACCGACTTAAAAAAGGAGGAGGTTATCAATTCGACGGTATGTTTTTTTTTATTGTGTTTGTTACGCGATTAATCCGCTAATTCTCGAGAATAAAAAAAATGCGGAACCAACGACACCGACTTCCGAAATTGTTATTTTTCACTTTGTAGTGTTTTTTTGGAAGTCGGTTGTATTTTTTGTAAAAAAAGTTTTTTACGAGTAAAATGCCCGTCGCTGCCGATTGGACAATTTAAACTGATCGTGTGTGGTGTATATAGACGAACTGCAGATTGGATCAAGCCTGCAGCGTCATGCCGATTGGACGATAGGAAGTATCGTGTATGGCCGGCATAATAGACCCATCCACGAACCAACTGCGATAAGCGTAGCTTATTCATCGATCGACCCGTGCATGCGGCTGTTATTTATTTATTTAATACTTCAAGCACATAAACGTACAGAGGCGGACTTAATGCCATAGGCATTTTCTACCAGTCAACCTTTGGGTGATGCAGAGACAAACAGTGGTAGGTGCAATAATTAAAATTGAGGAATAAATATTTTAAATATAAAGATACGCATAAACCTATTAAAACTATGAATATAATATATACCTAATTACATATATATATGTATATAAGCACAAATAAATATACATAAATACATGAATTACTTACTAAAAATAAATGAGACAAACAATGAGAAAATATTACCGTTGTGATAATACTGCCAGCTTCTTGCGAATGTGTTCACGAACCTTAACTTTGAAGGATAATCGGTTGGTTGCCATCCTGATTTCCTGGGGGAGCGCATTCCACAGAGAGATAGACTGAACGAAAAAGGAAGAGTGAATGTAGTTTGTGCGGTGAGTGGGACATTGGAGAAGACGATTGTGTGATGAACGTAGATTTCTATTGTGGTTGGTGCAAATGTACTGAAAGTGGGGGAGCTAGATAACCAGGGGAAGACGGAGAATCAAGAAATGAGAACAAGGTGGTCAGCGCCTTTAGCTCTCTGCGCTGGCGTATGGGCAACCACGTTAGAACCGACCGATGCGCAGAGACATGATCTGGACGGGAGTGCCCCCGCCAAGACGAGCCAAGCGAAGCGCAAGGGCACTACCTACCTTTTCTCGAAGCACTTCGTCGTATTTTTGAACCTTCTTAACTTGGGTTTGGATTATACCAGATAAACAAAACTACACCTTAGTCAAAATATATGGCTTGGCCATTTCGCTACATTCACATGAGCGTAAGATGAAAAACTCTCATACTATTATACAATGGTTCTTGTAGTAACGAAACGGCCAAGCCATATATTTTGACTAAGGTGTAGTTTGCGAAGTTAGGCCTTGTAGAGTTAGGGCGTGTAGAGTTAGAAGCTTGGCTCTACATGAGATCTGATTACTTTTTGACTGTGGGAGCTGCATGGTCTCGTCTTGGCAACATTTAACATGAAATGTTTTTGTGGGATCATATTTACGCAAATGAATCGAATGCATCATTTAGCACTTACTTTGGTAATTTTATGTAGGTATATATTAAATTTCACGCCTTAGTGGCCGGGATTTGCACTCGCATACACAGGCTAGTAAAACGCAATTAGCCACCATCTCGGTTCTTTGTCTGGTCGGGCGGCGCCTTAGAGCATTAAACCAAACGGAGACGCCATTGTCAGGCGTTCCCCGCTGCCAAAGGTACGAGACCGCTGGTCATATCAGTCATATAAAACTAGTTGCCGCGCGTTCCACGTCATTCAGCAAATCACACTAGCGCGGAACGAACGTAAGAGAAAAATGCCGAATTGCAGTGTTTTTTCGTGTAAAAATAGATCGGAAACATCTAGTAAACAAAAGGATAACCTTACTTTCCATGTATAAGTATTATTTTGTCCTAATAATAACATAAAATGCAATTAATTTGCAAAAAACCAAAAAATATTGTCGGTCAATGAATGTTGCCACTAAATTGTACAAGACCTAATTTAGTGTAATTTTTAAAGTTGTAATTTATAAATATTGACAATTATTTCAAACTTCTATTTCACATTTGTTATTCTTATTACAGTTTACAACTTATTTTGTTACTTTATAAGATTTTTTTACTAAAGCCTTTAAAAAATTGCTATTTATTATCAAATAATTGATTAATGATATCAAACTTATGTTCCACAAATCTCTTACAATTTTCTCATATCGTTATTCTTCATTACTATAAAATATTTACGGGTCAAGTTTTCACGAAACTACGCAATTTTTATATTTAAAAACAGGCCACACTGTAGCAAAATGAGGGCTGTGACTGCATAGAAACAAATATCGATATCGACTTTGAGTATGTTATTCCAGGGACTGTAAGCGGTTACGGTCAAAGGTTAAGATACCTAAAAAATATAACGGTACCGATTCAAAATAGAGGTTGAGCTATACCGGTACCCATATAAATAAAGGTTAGGATAAATTGTTATTTAACCGTTATACGATTTCGGTACCGAAAAACATGGTGACGGTGCGGCGCGGGTGCACGGGGGTGTTTACAACAACTTGCTGCAACTTGACCTTATGTTTGTTGTACTAGTGGTAGGCAGTTAGCGCGTGAAGGACATGGAGTTATTTAACAATCGCTAACGACAGAAACAGACAGAGTGGCGAGGCGGTGTGTCAAAGAAACCCTTATTTAAAAAGGTTAAGGTATTGGTACTGATATTATTAAAAAGGTTATGTTACTTCTACTGAAATATACCGGTATGAATTTCGTACCTTAAAATACGGCTACTTTAAAAAATAACGATATCGTTATATTTTGGTTATCGTTATTTAACGGTATGACGTCATACCCAAATTTAAAGGTACCTTTATTTTTGGGTAATTCAGTCCCTGTGTTATTCTATTAATTTTTCAGATTTCCAAAAGATGCAATGACTCGGGATGTTTGGATTTGGGCTTGAGCAAATCATGTTTCGTGGACTCCTAAACGTACTAGTACAATTTGCTTACAGCATTTTGAGGCTTCATGTTCTAGAATACATTCTAATATCAAGAGACTCCGTGCTGCTACTGAGAAATTCCTAATAAGAAAACCAATAACACTGCCCGACGCGGGTATTGAACTCAGAACGTCGTGTTCAGCATTCATCCTTGCGAACACTAGACCATCGAGGCAGCGATGATATTCTGTGAAAATCTTACCGTGAAAACTCAGGTGAAGTGAGCGTGCAGTGAGCTGTCAATAGTGTCAATTCCTAGATAAAACAAACTCACTTCACCTACGTTTTCATGGTGAGATTTTTACAAAATCGACCGGCAGTTCTTGTACCTTGGCAATGAATCCTTATAGACTAACTTTAAAATCTAAATCCTATGTTACCTATTTAAAAAGAATTGATCTGCATTGAAGATCAATTTGATAAGTAAATATGAAAAAACAATTAAATAAAGAAGAGCCTTTTTTATCACAACTATTGGCTGAACTCATCGACAACAAAATATCGATAGTGTCAAGCACTTTCATCGCTTACACAAAAATGACGTCATGCCGTATCCTGACAGGGCGTCTCTGTGTGAGTTTGTACATGTGTGCGTATAGTTTATGCTTGTGTTCGATAATTTTTTCGTGTGCGTGAGTAACAACGCGATCGAAAATGCATTAGTGTGTTATCACTATTTGTGTGCGTTGCCTCGTCCCCCGCGATGAAAGTGACAGACTTATTGGTATAGATATTAGTGCTCGTTGCGTCTCCGGTTGGTTTAATGCTCTAAGGGCGGCGCACTCCCCGAAATAGGCAGGTATCTCATCATTCTAGCCAATGCAACTTTCCCAGTAGGAAGAGTGGTTTCCGTTTTTCCCTTTTTGCCGTCTCAGTTACGGATACCTAACTTCTGACGTCCCTGTTGTGCCCGTGTAGGTTTATGTGAAATAAAATATTTTGAATTTGACATGACTTCCGCGCTAAAGAAAGTAACAGTTCTAACAGAACTCAAATAACTTTTTTTCACTGTTTGCACATATTGTGCAATATTTGGAGGTTAGAGGATGCTCTTCAAGCATTAAGCATGGTGTTTCGAATCAATTTATCGAAGGCAAGTGAAAGGAACTAAAGAGAGTGAGGTTAAAATTCCACAAGTTCGAATGATAACAAGGTAAACTCACTTGGAGTATATCTCGTTATCATTTGAATTAGCATTACTCTGAACATCTCAAGATGTGGTATCTATCAATTCTTGAGTGCAGGCTACTAATCCCCTAGATAGGGCGGCCTTCGACGTACCCAAGGCAGTTGAGTCTGACTGGGTGCAGATAGCTGTTTTTATAAATATTAGGAGAGGCTTTGATGACCAGCTATTTAAACTATATTTGGCTAACTTACTTAAATTGGATATTATTCTATTTCAGAGTTCGTGCATATTGACAATCTAGCAAGTTTGCAAAAAATTAAAGTTGAACCAAAAGAAGTGGAAGAACTTGAGGTATTTTTTTTAGCTTTAATTAAAAAAATACACAGGTCAATCAAATTTTTACCAAACCAAATACTTAATCAAATGCTAAAATGTTAAACTTTCTTTTCTAGGTAAAACAAGAGCCACTAACTGAACTGAAATTTGCACATACTGTGCCAGATCTAATTTCATTACCATCCAAGTCTGAAAATCAAGTAACAAGCACTAGCACTGTAAATAGCATATCTCCAACTATGTCGCATGCCTCTAGAAGGAGACATGATTCCGACAATGATACCTCAGCAGAATAGTGAGTACAATTTGATATAACTAGTCTCTTTGGACGAATTTCAAATTCAAATCTTTATTGCTCAACACAGTACATAATAATACATATCTAGATGCTTGACAACTGAAGTGAGTGATGTCAGTCCACTGTGTTGCACCATGTCAGGCATGCAAAATTATTATTAAAATTATATCATGTCATAAATTCCAATTAATGCCATAAAAATGTCATAAATTCAGATACGTCATACAATTTAATTAATTCAAAATAATACCTTAAACAATATCATTGATTCAAATCAAAAAGTTTTTTTTTTTTAATCCTAACTTAACTAAAACAAACTAAAACAGCGTCGAAAAATTCATCCGCATCGCTGTCGACTGGTAATGTACCAAGAGACTGGCGGCATTACCACGTTGAATAGCAATACTTAGCCTCTGGCCAAGGTAAAAGCCAGCCCTAAATAGAAAAGTTATAATAATAAAAATGTAATAATCAAAAAGTTATACAATTTCATAAATACAAATAAATAAGTAAGCAATAGTAATGTCTAATATAGTTAACACACAATAAATTAACAACACAAATAAAATAATTTAATAAAATAAATCGGACCCAAGTATTCACCATAATTATATGTATTATTATTATACACACAAATTTATATCTGAAAGGTATTCATTAATTATATAGTATGTCTTACTTATCAGTAGATTTTTGAGTTGCTTCTTAAATACATTGATATCTTAATACATAACAAAGCATTAGGTAATTTATTATAAATCTGTGGTGCCATTCCTAAGAATTTTTTTTTGAATACTGCTTTTTTGTGTTGCCTGCTGCTCATTTTATTTCTATGTCGCGAACTGTGCAGTTTTTCAAATAGGTGTAAGTTTGTTTTGACAAATACAACCACTTCACTTATGTATAGGGTACTGTTAAAATACGGAAATTCACAAATAACGGTTTGCAGCTTTCCGTGCTTTGAATACAGCATCACGCCCTAACACACCTTTTTTGCGCTCTAAATACTGTCTCCATGTTGGTGGAGTTACCCCAATATATAATCCCGTATCGTAATGCAGACGTAACATGCATTATACGCCATAATCAAAACCTTTTGATTTACCTCCTTTGCGAGATTACGTAAAATGTTGACTCAGGCGTTTACATGCACTGTCAGCATGAGTTTTCCACGAGATGTCCCTATCCAGATCAAGCCCTAAAAATTTTGTAGTTGTCGTTTCTGAAATTGTCTTGTCTCCATATCTTATGTCAGGTTTTTTATGATTTGTCCTTTGCTCAAAAGTCATTATTTTAGTTTTGTCAATATTTATTTTTAAATTATTCGCGCCCATCCATTCTACTAATACTTGGAGACAGTGGTTTATCTCTCCCTCAAGTGTAGTCGCATCATTCTTACCACTAAAAATGACCGTGCTATCATCAGCAAACAAAACCATCGGATGATGTGTTTCTCTGTGCATAATTTAATGTAAATAATAAATAATAAAGATCCTACAATACTTCCTTGGGGTACACCGTAGTTTATTAGCCCTCTGACTCGATACATACGTACGCTCGGTTTTTGAAGTAATGCACACCTTATCCACTTTAGTAACTTGTTTTCTGTCGGACAAGTACGATTTCAAAAGGTTCAAAGCATTGCCCCTAACTCCATAGTTTTGCAGTTTCTTCAATAGTAATGTTCTATCCACAAAATCAAATGCCTTACTCATGTCCATGAATAAAGCAGCTACCGGACTTCTGTTATCAATGCCAGTTATAAGTTTTTCAAAGAGATTGAAAATTGCCATATTTATATTCTTTTTTCTTCTAAAACCGTATTGTTCATCAGCAAAAAGATTATTACGTTCAAAAAATGTGTATAATGTATTATAGATCACTTTTTCTACAACTTTAGAGAATATGGGTAGTAAGGCAAAGGCCGGTAGTTGGCTGGATCGTGTTTGCTACCTTTCTTATATAGCGGTTTTATAACAGCTAATTTTAACGTATCCAGAAACACCCCCGATTCTAAGCACATATTTATTACATAACTAAGTACCGGTGCTATAAAGGTTGATACAGATTTAATAACATTTGTTGTAATGTCATCATAACCAGAGCTATTCGTATTATTTAATGAATTTATTAATTTTACAATGTCATGGGGAACTGTTGGTATTAAAAAAAATGAGTCGCAATGCATGTCAAATTTAAAATTTTGATTAATACTATTAATGTCAGATACTAATTCAATTTCATCAATAAAATAGTCATTAAAAGTTTGGGAAATACTTTTCGGGTCAGTTATATCTACGTTATTTATTCTAAGTCTTGGTATTCCTTCGACCGGCTTATTATTTTTGCACTTATTTATTATTTTCCATGTAGCTTTGCACTTATTTTCCTTTTACATTTAGCTATCCTTATTTTTAGCAGTTTTTTATGGTGACCTGTTGCTCAGTTGTCACGGAGTTCGCGTTTATGTAGGTATACAAAAATACTTATAGACAAAGCCAACATTCATTGTGATCATGATCACCCTCGTCCATTATCAGCATACTAACTAAATGAGCAAACATAATGCCTAAGATTAAGTTATTGAAATACAGATTCGGATCTACGCCGCTGCTATCCTGTGACACATCCCGAATCTTTTTTCAGTGTCATCACCTTATAATACATTTTTGTTATGTATATTTTCAGTACCACTAAGAGACGTAAACATGCGGACAAAGTTGGCAAAGGTTTGAGGCATTTTTCAATGAAAGTATGTGAAAAGGTCAGAAATAAAGGCTTCACTTCTTATAACGAAGTAGCAGATGAATTAGTGCTAGAATTTGCTGCAGGAATGCATGGTTCAGCAGATAGCCAAGTATGTATATGAATTAAAGTGTTATAGTTTTATTTTTATGTAACCGGCGTAAGTCTAGTGACTATAAACTGAAACAATTATTACCATAATACAATTTTTCTATTCTAAATGTATTTGTTTCAAAAAAAGTGTTTATGAATTATAATGTTTTAGTTTTATTTTTATGTAACTCAAACAATTATTGCTATCATACAATAATTTTTCTATTGTGAATATAATAATTATGTTTCCAAAAAAATATGTGTGCCGAAGGATATCATTAGTGTCGATAATTTTATACCCAAAAATTAAAGGAAAAAAGTCCTGTTTTTTATGGGAAACAAATCTTGAGCATTTTTTACTATTACAACGAAAGTCTTAACCCCACTGTGGCTGCTATTTAAGATTAAAAATGCTAAAAAAATTATTTTCATTAGAAGATTTAAAAAACGACAATAGTGACCAAGCCTTCTCTACTATGCTACGATTACACCGTTCATTTATCCCATTTTGCTGAGAGCTGTAAGGTGCTGTCGTTTGCTAATTGATACCCAGTGACTGAACATAATCCATCAATTCCTTATTGACGAATTCAGTTCCATTAACAGACCGCAGTCTTATTTTTCCACCAAACCGTCTCTCGACATGAGAATGGATAGAAAAAAACTTAGTTTTGACTTCAGTTTTAGAAGACATAAAATACACAAAAATAAAACGTTTACAGTCATCGGCGACACATCGCCTTCCTGTATTTTAAACTTTTGAAGGGCTTTCCAGACTGCTTACCTTTTATGCATGTTTCCTTGTCAACCTCCGTGTACTCCAAGCCGATAGCCTGACCTTTTCTAAGTAGATCCATTCCAATTCTACACAGATGTCCTAACCTCTTATGCCAAAGCTGGAAGTTGGAACAATCAGAGTGCACAAATTTATTTAATTGATTAATCGACAGTATACAGCGCATCAAATATAGAACCATACGCTAAAACATTTTTACTATTTACTACATCACACTTTGAGTCGTAAACCTTCTTTACTACTTTCTTCACTGAAAGTGAACTACAGTTCAAATCAGGAACATGAACTAAATTCTCTATTCTGTCCTCCAAAGTATCCGTATCAATGGATACATCACCAATACCCACATCCGCCACTTTTTATCCATTAGCCACAGTAATCGTTTCACCTTGTACTGGCCCATAACTGCTGACCTCAAAATGCGGAGTCATGTGAATGGTTGCACCGGAATCAATAATCCATTTCCCATCATTTACATCCGGCGCAGAGAACCATTTCCTTCACAACAGCCTGTTCCACCTTTTCATTATGATGGCAATCTGTACCTTTAAAAACCTTTTCCGACACGGTCATAGCCGTCTTATCCATCTTATCGGGACATTCGGGACTTGTGTATCCTGGTTGTCTACACTTAAAGCAGATTCTTCTTTCTAGAACCTGTTCAACGTAGCGCAGACACCTCGTTCTGGTGAGGATCCTTAGAAAGCTCGTATAATAGCTTTGTCTTAACCAACTCACTGGTTACATCAACATTCGAATTCTCTAAAGCCATGATAAGCGGTTCGTACCGTGATGTCAATCCTCCGAGAATAATCGCAGCCAGAGATCCATCGTCGATCTTCTTACCAATATCTTCAAGATCTTGAGCAGTACTCATATTGGCGTTGATATAAGATTCTGTCTTGGAAATCGATCAAGGTATGTATATTTCTATAATCTACGCTCTAGACAGAGCCTTCGACCCATACCTTTATTCTCGTACGCTTTTTTGTAAAGCACTCCAAGCCTCCTTAGCGTTTTTCGCAATTCGTATGTGCGATATTGTACTTCCGTCTACCGTAAGGCATATTTTTGACAACGCCTTCTGGCCATTACGAGAGCGCACATGCTCCGCCGTTTTATCAGAATCATCGTACCCCATGTTGGACGTCCACAGGTCCTCATGAATGAGAAGCATCCTTATTTTGAACTTCCAGGTTGGGTATCCGTCTTGGTTTATCTGAATACCTTGTAAATGCATACTATTCCCTGACATTATCTACTTTAACAATAAGCAGCCTCGTGCTGATAACGTGTTGAAAGAATAAGCTTGTTAAAAGAATTATGTTAGGAAGTATTTTACAAATTGACTGTTGAAATTGTCAGCTGACAGTCTGTTTTTGTCTTGTCGTTGCGAACCTTGTTAGCTCTTGCAGTGCAGAAAGATTATAAGGCATATGGATATGGACACTGCTTTTCTGAACGGCTGTTTAGAGGAAGAAATGTACATGACAGCCAGAAGGTGTTGTAAGGGAAGGGGAAGTCGAAAGTGTGTCTTTTGAAACGATCACTTTATGGGTTGAAGCAGGCACAAAGAGCCTATAATACAAAGTTAAAACAGACTGTCAGTTCTTGGTTTTATACAAACATCTGAGCCGTGTATTTTTAAAAACAATGCGAACTTAGACTCCTTGGTTCTGGCCATATACGTCGACGACCAATAAAACTATGTTCGACAAATTTCACGTGTCAATTTGTACAATTAAGTATGGTATACTATTGTTAATAATTGTATTATTAACTTCTAACATTATTCTTCTAACTGTTTACGTCTTAAAACAAATATTCAAAATAATATTGTTGGCAAAAATATGATTTCTGGTACTTTCAAACCCAAATAGCAGCCAGGGGGTTAGTTGTAGACTTTCGTTTTAATAGTAAAAAATGCTCAAGATGTTATTTCCCATACGAAAGCGCCGCGCGGTACGTAAACATGCGATAGGGCTGCCCGCCTCCAGCATTTTAATAACATTTGCCTACTTTGTGTTTCCATTTGGTTTTGTGATTGTAAATATACTTTTTTGGGATTGTAAGTTTTGTGATTGTAAACATCTAAATATTCTTTGAATATTTCATGAGTCTAGCTGTTGTTGTTGTTATTAATACCGAGAAAAAAAAAGGTTTTTAGTGGCATATGTGTGGTAGCAGCAGCAGAAATACTTAATCTGAGAAAATCTAGTGACAGACAGACGGTCAAATTTGTTTTTTCTAGTATTATTCATACACAGTACAATAAACCACTATTATCAATAATAAAATACCACGTCTTTACTTTGAATTATATAAACTAACAAAACAAAACACACATGCCCCGAGGTTTTAACACAAGCGTAAGTACCTACCGTATCATGATTCATAAACCGCCTATAACTACCTATTTCACTCGTGTCAATCATTTTCCTTTACTCTATTCACTTTATTTATTAATCCAGACATCTTTTTTTTTCGGGAGATAAAAGGAAATACTTATCCATTAAAAAGACACACATTATGTACCTACTACTAGTAAGTAAAGTTATTTTATAGTCTTACCTTTCAGAGTTTCCAGGTAATCTAAAAAAAAGTTATCTCTGGATGCGTTATTGACGAATTCATGCAACCAAAAACAGCACAATATATCCTACTAGTCATATTAAATATGTACTTGAACTTATTCTTAGTGAAAAACCGCGCGGTTATTGTTAAAAAAACAACACACCGTCCGTTCGTCACTGCGGCACAGTCGCGACTGTCTACGTGTCGAGCGCATGCCGAGATCGAGGCCCGTAGGCATAGCTCGCGCTTCGTCCGTTTGTATGAAGTTGGAATACTGTATATATTATTACCGTGCTTTAATTGTTGGGTACGAAATGAATGATGTCCTTAGTTTAAATAGCAAATTAAATTAGTAAAAATGTAATTCAGATTAATTTAACATTACAGCAATATGACCAAAAGAATATCCGCAGAAGAGTGTATGATGCATTAAATGTCTTAATGGCAATGAATATAATATCTAAAGAAAAGAAAGAAATAAGATGGCTTGGACTACCAACAAATAGTGTGCAAGAATGTACTGCTTTAGAAAAAGAAAAACAGTTGAAGCTAGAGCAGATTCAAAAGAAGACACAACAATTACAAGAACTTATATTACAGGTACCTAATAAATCACCTTAACACATTCAAGTCCACCCAATTTTCAGAGCCCATATGCCGTGCCGCCATAGATATTACTAGTGGACCCTCCGGCATTTACGTTTCGCTAAAGTGAACCGTCGAGGAGGGGTTTTTTAGGGAGGTCTCGTCGCTATAGGTACTTGGTATCTGGGGGTATTTTTATGTACAGAGGCCAGCACATCAAGCTACCCCAATCTGTCAGATTTTCCCAATTAAATATGAACCTTATTCCTCTGTACTAAAGTTGAAAATCTATCAAAGAAATTTGACAGATTGGGGTAGGTTTGTTTGACCTGCTGGCGTCTGTGCATAAAAATTAAGAAAAAGTTCGCTCTGATCCTGAGATAAATTTTTAGAGTCCAACCGAAAATGGATGTTTTTTTTATCCAAAAACGAAAACCAAATCCGGCCTTGTTGCGTTTTCGGCCAAAAGCTGGACCAACCATTACGCATTTATAAACAAGGTGTAACTAATGAACGCAATACCTCATGCACCACAATAGAGTATTGAGTTAATAAGCATAATACAATGACCAAGCTTATTTTTTTTAAAGCTTGCTATTTTTTTTACTTTATGCATTTAAAATTGAGTCTTATTGCCTTGAAATAAGATTTAATTTTATTTGGCTCAATCGGCGGTTTGTATGAAATAGTAGAATGTTGCATCGAGCGCAAAGTGACTTATTTTTAATTACTCACTTTAGCAAGGTGCGTAATCTAAACACAAGTTAAATCTTACTTTGGGTGCCAGAGTTCATCGAAAACACTCTTTCTCTTAGTTGTAACGCTGCGATAAGTGTTTTTGTACAACTGAAGGTAATAAAGAATTTTTTTTTTTTAATCTACTTTTCTTTCAACTACCAATCTACCTACCGTGATAAAATATACCTACTCAAAATAAAGACTCAAGTTAATTAAAACAAAATATCCCTCGGCTTTTGCGGCAAAAGGTTATTAAAAATTTCATTTGCAGCTGTTTTTATACTTTCTGGAGTTGAATTCTATAAAACTTTTCATGCTAAATATGAAGTAGGTATCAAAGTTTTAATGGTATTAAATGCGCGCCCTTTATTTTTTTTCACCAAGTCGGTTTTATTCAGCCGATTTTTATTTTCAGCCAGTATCTTTTTGATCTAATGCAATACATTTTATAATAAACTTAATGGGAGACATTAAACCTCTGTGGTAAATTTATATCTAAATAAAAAACAGTGCATTAATGAACTGTGCAACCATGAGATATCAATCATATCATATAACATTTTTGCACTGTTTTGGTTTCAAGCAAAAAAATACGTCCTTTGTTATGATTTGTAGTGATTAATGATAACATTACTATGTAGTTGAAAGAAAAAATACATAATTTTTAAAAAATACCAATACTATAAGTTGAACTACGTACCTACTTTCAGGACTTGCATTTATTCTGTTACACCACAGAATACCTAATAGTACTTCGTACAGAATGGCCACTCCCTACCCCGCACTGACATCAGATACCGCACCTCACCCCGCACACCCGCGACATTATCGGCGGTTCATTAGCTCGGGGCGCTCACAAAGAACCGCAGCACTGTACTGCTGACACGAACACACAATTTTGCGATTTAAAAGTTTTATCTGAGTTTTAATTACGATGGTTCGATATTGTGATGCTTTTCCGAATTTGTATTTACATAAATGTTTGTAAGATATCGCATTTTAATACCATGCGATATAATAACCGATTATTTATAGTTAAAAAGGTCATTTAAACGAAAATATTTTAGTGTAAGCAATATTTAGCTAAGTACCTTATTTGCATGGGTATTTGCTCTGCGATAGCACCATTATTGAATTGGAACTGATGATGAAGACCACAGATGGCCACCGGGACTACTCAATAATAAGTATTTCACAGGTTGCCATTCGATTACTTTAATATGTTTGCTAAGCAAAATTTATGCTCGTCACAATGCGAATGGTGAAATGGAGCTGATGATGGAGTACCAAAAGAACTCCTCAACAATTAACGTCCCTGCATCGGGAAAAGCAATATTTTGTACAAGGCGATGAGCAAGTTGACATTAGGCTATTGTAACTTAGATACTTTATAAACAGACCCACTAAAAAGCGAGAAATAAAAACTTTTTAGCAAAAAAAAAAAACCGACTTCCAAAACAACACTAAGTACAAAGTGAAAAATAACTTTAATTTCGTAAGTCGGTAGCAATAAACTAAAATACAGATCCAAAGACACCGACTTCCGAAATTAAAGTTATTGTTAAAAAGTTTTACATTTATTACTTAACTATTATAATATTATTTTTATTTCATTACGAACCCGACTAATTAGATAAACAATCAAACTAGTCCTTTCTAGTCGCGTCGTCGTCGTTCCCGCCTTTTTTTTTTACGCTCCGCACGACAACACACACGCACACATTTGCACGTGTACCAATGTCATTTGGGTATGTAGTAGGTAATTATTTTGCGCGCGTTGTACGGAGTGTCCAGGGTGTGGTTACACTTTGTATATTTTTTTACTATATTACAACATTACACGTGATTTGTTTGTAATTTGTAAATCTTATGTTGTAAATTATTCCATGAAAAATGTTAAAGTGAATGCTTCAGGTAGCCCGCGAAATTCGAATTTTCTTACGTTTTTTGCAATTTGCAATTATATATTAGGTTGAATGTTGATCAAAATTTGATTAGCGGCCGTAACAAGTATGTGCTTACCCTAATTAACTACACACTACCGAATTGGGACACTGTATTGGTAGCGTATGTATGTAATCCTACTTCCTAATAATATTATAAATATGAAAGTTTGTGAAGAAGATGTTTGGATGTTTGTTACTCAATCACGCGTAAACCGTTAAACGGATTTGATAAAATTTGGCACACAGATCTACACTAATATTATAAAGAGGAAAGATTTGTTTGTTTGTTTGTAATGAATAGGCTCCGAAACTACTGTACCGATTTAAGAAATTATTTTTGTATTAGAAAGTCAATTTATCGGGGAATGCTATAGGCTATATAACATCACGCTACGACCAATAGAAGCGTCGTAACAATCAACATCTTTTGATTTCAATGAATATCTTAGGAGATATCATAGTTTTAAAATAAATCAGCACGGCCGCTGCGCGCCGTTAGCTTTAAGAGGTTTACTATAGTTTCACGCATACTGATCATAGCGTGATGTACCTAAAATATCTTCTTAAAGTAATGTACAGATGCCAGCAGTGCTATTCTGTAAAAATCTCACCGTGAAAACTAAGGTGAAGTGAGCTGTCATTCCACCTGATGTTAGGGATTGCCTCCATTGATAGTTTACTTCACGCTCACTTCACCTGTTATCACGGTGAGATTTTTACAGAATCTATAGGCCGCACATCAAGCTACTACAATCTGTCAAATTTCTTTAATATATTTTCAACTTTATCGCTACAGTGTAAGGTTCAAAGTTGATTGGGAAAATATTACAGTTTCGGGTAGCTTGATGTGCTAGCATCTGTACACACGGCTACACATCAAGCTATACATTTCCAGTTTTAGCTGACCTCGCACTGTATAGGTGTTTTTGTACAATCAGAAGTCAGCTTATACTGGTTATGTATAGCTTGATGTGTAGCCGTCCGTACTAAGTAATAATCTTAAAGTAATCCTACTCATATTATACATGTGAAAGTTTGTGAAGATGTTTGGATGTTTGTTACTCAATCACGCACAAACGGCTGAACAGATATGGATGAAATTTGGCACACAGATAGTTTATAATCAGGAATAACACATTGGATAGGTAATAGGTAATACGGGCTGATGTCCGCAACTTCACGTCAATGCGCGTATTTTGCGTACGGAAAATTTTAACACATGATACTTTTTATGCCGATATTCCCACGGGATCGAAACTTATGCGGGTGAAACCGCGGGGCGCTGCTAGTAGTTTATAACCAGGATTAACACACAGGATACTTTATCCCGATAAACTCGCGGGATCGACACTTGCGGGTGAAACCGCGGGGCGCTGCGCTGCTAGTAAATAAATAAAAAAATAATTTCTTGTAAGAAATTACTTTTTTAAAATGCTCACTGGACAAAAATGGGCTTTAATAAATTTTTTGGCATTACAATGTGAAGAATCTACATATGCAGGGTGTCCCTGGAAGTATGGATCAAATCAAATAGGGGCGTGGGTCAGTTCCAAACTTTTTGATCCTGAGAATGTTGGTGAATTTTTTTACGGTTCAAAAGTTATGACCAACTTTTATTATTTTCAGTCACTTTGCATAGTGCTCAAAGAACAAAATCATTTAAGAAAAACTACCAGGAACTGTCAATTTACGTTTTTTAGACAGCCCTAATAGTTTTTTTTAATGATTTTTTTCTTTGAGCACTATGCAAAACGATTGTAAAAAATTGGTCACAACTTTTGAACTATAAAATAATTCTTAATCATCAATCATTTTCAGGACCAAAAAGTTTGGAAATGACCTTGCCCACGCCCCTATTCGATTTGATCCATACTTCCAGGGACACCCTCTATATACAGACAATTTTGTTTATTTGGACGCCTTTTTGTTTTTAAATTTCCATATCTCAAAACGGGGGTAGTCAGTCAGCAGGTATTGATAATATTTGTATAATAACATCACCATGGGCGTAGCTTTGTGTGCCTACCCAATAAACAACTTTGCCCACCCTAGAAAAATCAACAGAATTATAATCATGAAATTCATTAATACAACTCACTAAGACCATTTAGGATTCCACTAACTTAAAAAGTTGTATTACTCATTCTAATGATTATAATTCTGTAAATACATATTTGTTACAGTCGCGAATTATATTGTACTCTTTGGTTAACTTTCAGAGGTCAGTATAAACGGAGCCACCCTTGCTCTTTAGGGTCAGGACACATTGATCGACGGCTTGTTGCACTTTGCCGCTTGAAAAGGAGCACACTAGTACGCATTATGCCGATCTACCGTTTACGAACGATCGGCGTTTTATGTCAGTCCGCCGCCGGAGCGCGTTCGTCGCGTCGATGCGAAAGGATGCGTACGTCGTTCCATACTTTGCCCTCTTTTTGTATGTACAAACCGTCGAACGTCGTCGATCAATGTGTCGTGACCCTTATGCGTTTTTTTCTGGTGAAAGCCCAATATTATAAAAATATGCTACCTAGACCGAGATCTATCTTTTGACAATATTTTTTACGAAAGTCTAAATGCGACACCGAGATCCTGCCATTCTTCTTGCGGGTCTATAACAATAATGGTTCCTGAAATAGGCAGCTGTGACAGACTGACTGAACGCCCTATGTACTCCTTTTTTACTAGTTTAATATGAAACCCTAAATAGCCTCGATTGTTAAGATCATCCTCCTATAATTGTGTAATTTCAAAATAATATTTTTTAGTAAATTTATGTAACCGTGAAAATGGTTTTCCACCTTTGAAATATAACCTCTAAATTCTATTGAAAATATAAATGCATGAATTTAAAACCACCATGTATACCTACCAATTAATAAATCTTGTTAAAATATACAGCTGATTTTATTTTCACTTTGTATAATGCTGTATTTGCTTGAAAACCATAGATTTAAAATTAGCCTATCATGAGGGCTCCCAGCATTCCAAATGCGAATAGGAGGGCTCCCGGCACAGAACTTGTTAAGTCACCATAATAAAATAACTGATACCAAAATAATTATCATTTTCTTTTCAGCACATTTCATTTAAGAGTTTGATAGAAAGAAACAAAGAAGCAGAGAGCAAAGGAGTGAAGCCATCTCCATCATCAGCAATCCATTTGCCATTCATTGTTGTGAATACTAGTGATAAAGCTTTAATTGACTGCAGTATTTCTAATGATAAGTGAGTAAAAAATACTTTCCTATATAAATTATAAAAATATAAATTCTTTGATTGTTGACAATCCGCATAAATCGGGCAATTTCTCCATGCGATTTTCATTTTTCAAAATATCTTTTACAGGACAGAATACATGTTCAATTTCAACAAAAAGTTCCAAATACACGATGACATCGACATTTTGAAACGAATGGGTCTCCTATTTGGTAAGCGTTTCTTTTTATTTATGAGTATAACATTATCATATCATTGATAGTGGTTTGACTATAGCCAAGTATTGAAGTAATATAAACAAATTAGAATTTCACTCATTTGTTGAAAGTTTGAAACAAAAACAGACTTTCAAATGCCGAGATACGTGACCGCGATGCTGGCTCTCTGGTCAGTAAAATTACACATAAATGTGGAATGTTACTGACAAAATCATATACTATCGATAATCTGGCTTACAGCATCTGACGCGATTGCATAAATCGCGACTAGGTTGCTTTCGATAGTTTGTTTCTGTTCTTAGGACATCACGGGATTACATTATTATCTCCTTTATTAAGCGTAAGACCCGTATTCATTGGAAACAAAATTGCGTAAATTGGAATACGCGGCTTTAGATTAACAATCCTTCAATCATATAAAACAACATTGTTCGTTATAGTAACATTAGGTTGGATAAATATTAGTAGCATTGCACAAACTGCAACTACAATCCAATGTACATATTAAAAAAAAAAAACATGAGGCCAGAAGGCCGCATTCTTAGTGCTTTGACTTCCTTAGAAAATAGTCTGTTTTTATTTCCTTATTTCAAGTTTTTTTTCCACAGGATTAGATAAAGGTGAATGTTCAGAAGAGGACATAGAGAGAGCAAAAAATATGGTTCCAAAATCTTTGAAGACATATGTAGAACGTAAGTATCAGTGTACTAATATCTATCATTATATTAATAAACCTTTTCACTTGGGAATCCAACCAATCAAGTGTGCAGAAATCCACTCGCTCCTAGTTTGCAAATCATGGATCAGTTTGTTAATCTGTTCTAATTATGAGTTTTAGTGTAAGTATATGGGTAAAGTTTTGACCGAGCTCTCTTGCCTCACTTGAATTAGAAAATGCATGGAATATAAAATTAATTGGCTACTTGCTCTGATTTCAGAAATGGGCAGGGGAGTCATAACGAAACTTTCAACAATGCTTGAAGAAGAGGAACTCGGTGATGACGCAGGTGAGGAGGAAGAAGTTTTAGAAGCAGAGGCTGAGGTAGAAGATGAGCATGACGAACCTGAGGGCAATGAGTACAGCGACGACAGCAGCGATGTCGACGTGTAGCGAGCACGCGCGCGCAGAAGTGCGCATTTATAACTATTTTGTTTATAATTATTAACTAGGTGTTACTGTTGCATGTGGGCTAAGTTTATGTAATATGCCACACAAGTTCAAACATTATATTAGCTTAAACATATTTTGACACGATGTAATAATTTAATACTATATTTAAAACAATTCCAATGAAACAAATATGATTTAATATTTGAGACAAAAATATTCCATTCTGGTCATCATAAATCATACAGTACTTTTATATGTAGTTTCAATACATGCTTTAGATTTTGAATGCATGTTTAAATAAATCAATGAAAAATAATCAGGGAACAAATACCTTTTTGCTGTCTCAGTTACTTTTGTTGTACTGTACATTTGCTAAATGATCTCAAGACCTATTTTGCTTTAGTTTGATAAGTATTGTTATGATTTTTCTTTGTTTTAATTTTGTATTATTTGGGAATGTGTACATCTCAATGTATGAATAAGCACTCCTTAATAGAAATAGTCATTAAAGATTTCAATAAAGCCACAGCAAAACCAGTGTAGTGTGTGATAGAATCACTCCCAATTGACTATAGAAAGAGATTTATTTAGACATGGAATTGTTTTAATGATAAGTGAAATAAATGTCAATAAAAAATATTACTTTTTTTTATTTAATCCATTTAACTTAGTTACAAAAAGATATCACATTTGAAGAACAATCACTTCAAATCATCATCATCAAACAAGTCTTCAAAATCTGAAATAAAAAAAGATTTTATGTTTAGCCTTTAGAATGCTGTGTTGATTATTTTAAGATATTCAAGAGACAATATTCATTTTCATTGATTTGAAAGGGATTAGGTACAACAAGAGACTATTTAGGTACAGATGCCAGTACATCAAGCTACTACAATCTGTCAAATTTCTTTAATAGATTTCCTATTTTATTGCTAAAGCTTATGGTTCAAACTTGATTGGGAAAAAATTACAGTTTCTGGTAGCTTTATGTACAGAAGGCCAATTCTTCTAATTTAAAACATTCAAAATCTAGTCGCAGTCTCATCTCAGCGACAAACAAATGTCAAAATGTAGGGAAATTTGAAGTATTTTTGACAGATCAGACTGTGAACATTCATAAAAATTACGAGAATTGAAAAAAGAAAAGAAAAATTTTCTGTATATTGCCAGTAGTATTTTTATTAACAATACATATCGTTTGCCTGCAAGAATACTGTATTAACTCTAAAAACGTACTTTTTCCGAGACGTTCTTTTTCTTTTTTTGAAGAAGCTATTAAAGCTTTTAGATACAATTGTAGCTAAAAGCTTTAATCGCTTCTCCTAAAAAAGTACGTTTTTAGAGTTAATACAGTATTCTTGCGGGCAAGCGATATGGTTGGTATTCAAAGCATATCCATAGTAAATAAAAGTTGTGCATTTCTGTTGCATGAATCATTCAACACATACATCCCTAACAAGTGGCCATTTGCGTGTGCAAAACTGGCAAAGTGACAGGGCTGCAGTCCAACCACATTTTCCTGCATTTTAAAAGGTAGATCATATTACCATTAAAAAAATCGGAATGGACAGCCTTCTCATTAGCAGCCAAGTCCATTAGTAAATTTGAGGGACCTCCAGCCTGTTGACAATGAAAACAAAAATGAGATTCTCAAATTATCATTTTTATTACTGAGCATTGTTGTGGTTTAAATTTATGGTTGCTGCCAGAAGAAAACTGATTTTTTTTTTCAGTACAAGAATGGGATGAGTTCAGCATTGCCATAGGTACTGAGTTTGAAACTAATAATTTGTCTCTTCTATACTCTTAACTCACTTCTTCTAAATCCATGTAAGGTCCAACACCTTCAGGAAACATTTCATCAGCAGCTACTGTTGGTTTCATTTTTAATCACTTCAAGCAGTAACGGCAGAGTTAGTAGTTCTATACGCGTCTACAAAAGTTTACGTTAGGTGTAACTAGAAGACAGAAAAACTATTTCACGCTGTACGCACGCATCAAGCAAAATGTAAAACAGACAAAGCTTTTTTCAATTATGAAACGATTGAGTATCAGCAGGTAATTTAAAACATGTCAGTGTCACTGTCATTTCAGTGTCAGTGTCATTTCATAACTCATGGAATTAGTTTTGTGCTTAAACTATAGAAATCATATGGACCCGAAATGTTTGACTATAGAAAAACACAGTTATACAAATATGAGACTTATCGACGCCAAAATCATAAAAATATTGCCATCCCTTTTAACTTTCTTAATTTTGCTTATGTGAAAAAGGATAACATTGTTTTTGACAGTGACTATAATGGCAATCCTTCATTCCTAGCGTCACTAAAATACCTATTTGCGGCCGGTCGCCATTTTATCCTCTCACTGTTGGTACCAAAGTTGGGTACGTCAACTGTCAAATGCTCTTGAGCTGTGGATATAATTTGTTAATTTTGAAGTAATTTGCTGTGTTAATGTGTTTGAACTCGGTTCTATAGTGGAAGTCGTCAGTAGCAAGATGCCCAATTGCAATATAATCAGGTGTGGCATCAAAAGAAGCAGAAATCACCCGAAAACAACCAGCAACAGTATGTGTACTTAATTTCAGCTGAAATATCATTAGATTTAGAGGATAAACAAAAGATTCTGCATTCGTTGAAGAGTTTCAACAGCAAAGCATTCATATTTTCCCTTTTCTCTTTATTTTCAAGTTGTATTTCATGAAATCATTTTCTTTGTTATTGTAGGGATAGAGTAGTGCATTTGACATTATTATATTTATCGATAATGCTATTTTATGGTTCTTTATTGGTTGGAAACAATCGGTGTTGAAAATTTATAGATGTCAACAAAAACAATTCATATTTGTTCTCTTCACTTTGAAGAATCTAGTTTCAACCGGACACTAAATAAAGTAAATGAGACAGAGTGGGAGATATCTTTCGCTTGTCTTCAATATATATTAAAGCTTACTTAAATTTTATTTGTTTCAGATTTATTAAGCGAATTTTAAAGGACAAATGTCAAAAACAGCCCAAGAAGATAAAGAGACTTAACAAGAAATTTTTAATACAGACGAAAATATTATGGAAAGAAATCTCCTGAAAGAATATCACATCGAAATTATCTGATCAAAATTGTATAGTTCAGAAATAAATGAGAGTGATTTGTTTGTTGTTGTTTTTTCCTGTTTGAATATAATTGTATACTTAATTATAATTTATTGTTGACTTTTAATTAAAACCCACTATCATCTGCATGTTAGAAAAGGTAGGTGTTGGAAACTTAACATCTAAATTTAAAAAATATTAATTATGTTAGTTCCGTCATTATATCCCGTGAAATTCAAATTTTCACACATTTTTTCCAAATTGCAGTTCTGTTACAATTTTCTTAATATTATTCAAATTATTATCAATTATCATCAGCGGTCCATTGACGGTAACACCTCTTACGGCTTAGCTGTGAAAGATGGACGAACCTACAAATAACTTATATGAAAGACCTAAGTTAGAAAACTTGGGGTATTTTTACCCGTAGATATTGTACCGTGAGTCCGTGACACTAAGAAAACATTCTCACAATCTTTTATCGATGTTATTTTATTGAAATATCGATTAGGGGCTGCTCTATTAGCCGCCATTTTATCCTCTCAGTAAAGTGTAGGTATGCCGGGTACGTCAGTGGTTTTGTGCCATAGTTTTTTTACCGAATTTATTAAGCAGGACTGCAGGAGCATAATGCGTTGTTCAGACTGAGGCGAACAACGAATCATGTTCTAGCCTGTATGCTCTATGAGCCTACCACTGCAGGTCATCTCTGTCTGAACAAGGTTTAAATGTCGGTAGTCCTGTTAATTTACCCTTTATTTTAAATTGTCTTAAATATATGTCTATCTGGAAGTGACGAAACAGGCCCAGTCCAACATTATTGGGACTTCACAGTTCACACACTATGGTATAGAAAAATAAAAATAGTGTTTTTCTGGAAGAGGCAAAGTTGATGACAATTTTATGGGACCACCCCACGAGCATCCTTTAACAAATTACAAAATAACCCCTTAAACTTACCGTGTTTATGGAATTTGAGCGAGGTAATCTCCTTAAATCTACCTAGTAATCACGAAGATCTAGGTGAAAATACATGAAAAAAAAAAGACTGCATGAAATATTCGTAAGTAATCTTAAAATCGAGTTTGAAATCGCCGGCGACTAAAGTTAATCTGCGTGTGTAGATGATGGTCAAATTATACAGATCTAATATCCAATTATACAATCTCGCAGCCCTGTGTCAAACTGATAGTGCTAATGACAGTGACAGTTACTGATAATAATATTGACATGCTCACACAGCACACTATTTTGTAAAATTTTATGGGAATATCACAATGATATCATATGAAAATAAAATAATACTTGCGCCTATGGTGCGTATTGGGACCTTACCCATGCGTCTTTTGGCACTAAGATATGGTGCAGATTTGGTATATACCGAAGAACTAATTGATTGGAAATTTTTAAGATCAAAGCGCAAATGCAACGGTAAGTGTTATCCAATTCATGAAATCCTATTTAAGAAAATATCTGTCATTGATCTATGTACATAATAAAACAAATATTTTTTGTTGTTGTTAAAATTAAATATGAACAATCATTGTGTAAGTAAACATAACCTTAGTTCTAGCTTTAGATTCAAGTAATAAACATGAGAAACTTAGATTCATTGTTATAATCGCATCCATAGCATCAAATCGGCTGTCCCATTACAAAACCTAGTAAGGGACATTTTTTTTTATCGTTTTGTTGAATAATCTTGCTGTTTAGCAAGATTATGCATTAGAACGATTACAAAAAAATGTAAAAAAAAATATTTAAGGATACTGGTGTAAAGTTCTTGTTCAACGGAATGACCATTTAAGACACATGTACGATAAAGATAAATACTAAATAAAGAAATGTTACCAATTTTGTTTTCAGAAATATTAAACACAGTTGACTATGTAGACCAAACGGATGGAACAATAGTCTTTCGGACTTGTGGTGAAGAAAAGGATAAAGTAATTCTACAGTTAGGAACATGTAGTGCCGAAAGAGCTTTAAAAGTAGCTAAACTTGTGTAAGAAAACTCAGTAGCTGATATTTCCAAGCTTTGATTTGTTGTTTTCTTATTTAATAATCATTCTAAACATTTTTTCTGTTTTTAGAGAAAAGGATGTAGCTGCTATAGACATAAATATGGGATGTCCAAAAGAATTTTCTATAAAAGGAGGCATGGGAGTGGCGTTGCTTGCTCAACCAGAGAAAGCCCATAACATCTTAACTACTTTAGTTGATAATTTATCTATACCTGTTACTTGTAAAATTAGGATTCTTCAAACACCAGAGGAGACACTAAAGCTTGTACAGAAACTGGTGAGTTCAGGAATTAAAGCAATTGGAATTCATGGCAGGACAAAAGATGAACGGCCACAACATGCAGTTCACACAGATATAATGAAGTATATTGCTGAAAGGATTTCAATACCAGTCATAGCGAAGTATGTCTTCTTTTAAGGAAAGCTTCAATAAATATAGCTTTTCAATAAATGTGTTTTGTGTAAAATTGCATACAAAACACATTATTGTTAACACATTATTGTTTGTTGTAATTATTTCTTATACAATTGCAGTGGAGGGTCTAAAGAAATCGAGAAGCATAATGATATTTACAAATTCAAAGAAATGACTGGATGTTCCAGTGTGATGATTGCACGAGCAGCTGAATGGAACTGTTCCATTTTTAGGAAAGAAGGGATGCTGCCTATGGATACTGTCATAAAAGAGTATCTTAAGCTGGCAGTTGATTTTGATAATTCACCTGCAAACACAAAGTACTGCATCCAAAACATTTTAAGAGAATTGCAAGACACTCCAAGGGGCAGGCAATTTCTAGATTGTCAAACACTTGAACAAATATGGTAGGTACTACTTAATCATAATAATATATTTTTTTATTTGAATGAAATTATTGTTCTAAAAAAATATTTTTCATTTCTTTTTGTAGTGCTATTTGGGATTTAGGAAAATACTGTCAAGAAAAACAGTCAAGTTATCAAAAAAGGGGAATACAGGGACGATGGCAAGTGACTCCTGAAGACCTGGAGCCACCGCATAAGAAGATGAAATCCATTCATACTGATCTTGCAGATGTTTTACAAATGAAGGTAAGGAGTACTGTTTAATAAGATTTTTGGTGTCCTGGCTTTAGTACCTAGACAAAGATATAATTATATTTCTTTAATTAAACTTTCAGGTATGTTTTGTTAGAGCTAATTTCAATGACCTTGATTTGCCCAAGTCCAAATTACATGCATGGGCAGGAAAGAATGGTCAAAAATTGCCATTGTATGAAACACAGCAAGTGGAAAAGTTGTTCCGTACTATAATTACTTTTAATGGCAAAAAATACACATCCTCATTTTGGGAGAAGAACAAGAAATTTGCTGAACAAGGTGCAGCTTTAGTCTGTTTATTTCACCTAGGATTGATGACAGAAGAAGACTTGGTTAAGGTTGGAAGTATAATAAAATGAGCTTTTAAATCAATCCAGTTATTACATTACATCCACTAAAACTATTCTCTTTCCATTATTATTATGTGGAGGAAACAGGATTTAATATCTGAGTCAGTCAGTATAAATATACAAGTATTTTTGTAATTTAGAATACACTTTAATGGGTATTTAAGTTATACAATGAAATATAAATGACTTTATTTAACTAATTTATTAATTATAAATAAGTAAAGTGCCAAGCACATGTTATCCATCCCTACATGACATTCTTATGTAAAATCATAACTTGCCTAATAAAATTTAAATCTTAAGTTTGTTTTTTCATATTAGCAATATTTTCTACTAGCTTATGATTTAGTTCGTCTAATTTAGAATTCAGTCCATCTTGTTTCATCACATCCTCTTGCAACTGCTTGAAATTTTTGAAACAACAATGGGCATTTAGTAGGCTTTCATTACCTTCAGTTAATTTAATAGGATGATCTTTTACTTGCAAAATCTCATTATCAAATAAATCTTCTAACACACCTTGAGTAGTCGGAATGTTCGGCAGGGTATATTTATCCATAATTTTAGCAAGATTTGTCATAATAAATAAGTATGATTTTCGATAAACCGTAGTCTTCTGAAAAAAAAAGAAGGCTTTACACGAATCTGAAAGTATGCATTCGATGCCATGCTTAATGTATTACAATTTACACCTTTTATATCTCACAAATAATTAAATTAATAAACAACGCAGTTTTGATCAAAAACAATTATTACCTATCAACTGTCTACGCCTATCAATGTCGAAAGGGTCGAAACTATTTTTTTAAATTTAGACGTTTGACAGCTGACAGTTTTAGTGTTGTTGCATGCACCAAGCAATTACGGTTATTTTTTGGTCGATTACTAATATTTTCCTATTGTGTGTTAATGGCAGCAGCACATTGTCTATGGGGAACCTTAGATGATCAACCTGGTCTCCATCGATACCAGCCTGACCTTGTATTAGCTAGATTGATGTGAGATTAAACGCGAAGTGCTCGATTGACGCAAAATATCCATACATTTTGATTTGTCTCACTTACTGTCTAAAGATACTGAGTCAAAGGGGCCGCCCCCTTTGACTCAGTATCTGCCTAGCCTTTTCCCAACTATGTTGGGGTCGGTCGGCTTCCAGTCTTAACTGAATGCAGCAGATTACCAGTATTTTACATGGAGCGACTGCCTATCTGACGTCCATTCCACAACCCAGTTACTGGGTAATACGATAGCTATCCTTTGGTAAGACTGGTTTTCAGACTTTCGGGCTTCTGACGACCCGTAACGACTGTCAAAGATGGCAGATGGAATGTCAGCCGGGACCATCGGCTTAACGTGCTTTCCGAGACACGGAAGGATCTTGGTCTCCCCAAAGGCTCTCTTCCCTTTGACTTTGTATTTATGAGGTGAAGTGTCAATCAACTCAGCCTATCGTAATCCACTGCCGGATCTCTCAAGCTGCGCCTCAGTACCCTGTTCGCCGTCTCCGGCATCCAGTTTGTCCCAGCCGCCTTTTTCGTCGTCAAGTAGTGAGGTCGTCGGTCCATCTGGCTGGGGGGCGCCCCACACTACGCGAAGTATTTGTTCGCTAGGTGAAGCGTAAATGCAGCTTATTATTATACATTACTAGCGACCCGCCCCGGCTTCGCACGGGTGCAATGCAATTTAATAAATTGAATTAAATAATTAATCATTTTAATTTAATGTTTTTTTTTTAACTTGCCGCCAGGTCAGCCCCAGCCGCCGATACCGCAGCAACCGCTATGTCCCTGTATTTTAAATCTGTAATATCTTCGAAAATATTAATTTAAATAACATGCTGTAAAGGGCCATATTGATCTATATTAAATGTACAATGTATTTAAGGTACTTAATTGGATAAGGATTAATGCTGTATTGCTTAAAATCGCTTCGTAAATAAGCCATCATTTCTCGTAAAAAGTAAAGGAAAAAAAATGGTTATTGTGGGTTATCCCTAAGAGATAGAAATATACCATCGCGGACTTTTTTGTAGACCTTTTTAAGGTGTACAATACTGTAGTACATTATTTTGATGTATCTCATAGGGTTCAGCCAGCGTTTGCAATGTAAGCGCAAAAAAAAAGGGTTTATTTACGACATCACATTAGAAACCTCTAAAAGTATCAGTGTTTCTCTACTATATTAAACATGTATTATACATATAAGCCTTCCTCTTGAATCACTTTATCTATTAAAAAAACCGCATCAAAATCCGTCGCGTAGTTTTATAGATTTAAGCATAAATAGGGATATAGGGACAGGTAAAACAATTGTATCAGAACAAAGTCATAGATGGCGTAAGTGATCCACTAACTTGCAAAATTCAGGCATCGAACATTTTGTTACCATTTTTTAGATCCGAATGGGTATTTAGAATATTTTAATAGCAAATAATTAAATTAGGACTGAAGAAGTGATTTTCCCATTTTTTGATCTGAAAAAGGGGACGTAGTTAGGGTTTTTTTTTAGCGAAGATTATTAGGGCCTACGTTAAATGGACAATATTTTTTTTAACGTTTCAGCAACGAAAAGTTTGTAGCGCTCTTAATGTGTCTACGTTGCATCTACGTTGTAAGTTGTCTGCAGAGGGTTTTGAACAGTTAATTTTTTTATTTGAAGCCGAGCTGGCTGTTCAGTGTTCAACAAAGTAATAATAAAAAATAACACAACTCTGGTTGCACTGTAGTTATTTAGATGGATAGTTTGCGGTTTCCTGTGGTAACCGCGACTGGATCGACCTCGATTTCATGAGCTTATGTTACGCTCATTTACTACAAAAATAAAACACGTTGCGTTTGCCGTAGCATAGCAAGAGCTATTTAGACAGGCGGGACGATTTTGTATGTTGTAAAAAATGTTATGTCTTTGTAGGTATAACATAACTCCCAACCTAGTTTTTCTAGCATAGTTTCACGCTGGGTTGGCCAAATCCTCATAGCGCATACAATTTGAAAGATCTACAGTAGGTATTCATGCACATTATATATTACTAGCTGACCCCGCAAACGTCGTTTTGCAAAAAAAAAGGAGTATGAAAAATACCTAGATGTAGGCCGATTCTCAGACCTACCTGATATGCACAGAAAATTTCAAACAAATCGGTTCAGCTGTTTCGGAGGAGTTTGATAACAAACATCGCGACACGTGAATTTTATCTATTAGATTTTACTGTGTAAGTAAGTAGGTAGTTAACGACCTGCGCATGCTTCGCACGGCTGCAATTTTTCTGGTGTGGCGACATGTTGTCAAAACTTCGAGATTTCTGTGCTATATCTTAATTAAGTATTGGGCTTGTGCCTAAGTAATAACATGGTAGCCTCACAGGTCGATCGATCAGGTTAAGCTACGCTTACCACGGTTGACCCGTGGATGGTTGACCATCTTTACCTACATACCAAGACCCCTCCGTACCTTGGAAAGCTCGTTAAGCCGGTGGTCCCGGTTAATCGTGGATCTTTGACAGTCGTCGGTCGGAAGCCCGAAAGTCTGAAAACGTATTGTATTAGGTACCCAGTAACTGGGTTGTGGAGGTCAGAATAGTGGCGTGCATTGCATAAAGGCATATAAGCAGTGCCTACCTCGATAAATCACTATAAGCCTGTCAAATACATTTTAGTGTGTGTGCCCCACAATTAAGAAACTCACTTAATTATCATACGTGGGTAAGAAAACAAATTGAACATTCAAAATACAATACATATCTTTGTTTTATGTTTCTGATTAATGACCGCACAGAACAGATAAAAGAGTGACCGCGTCTGCCTAGACTAGACTCGGCCTAGTGCTTACCTATTCTGAAAACTAATGCACGCCACTGGCCGTCAGATAGGCAGTCTGTCCACGTAACCTACCTACTGGTATTCAGCTGCATTTGGTTAGACTGGAAGCCGACAATGATGATGAAAATCCATTGTGTTTAGAAGAACTAAAGACACATGAAAAGTGACTTTGTTTTATCCTATTTTGTATAAGTACCTTCTACCTTCCTTGCTACTTTCCTTCTTGTTCGTGAGCATAATATTGAAAAACCGAGACAGACCTAGGTGACACTCATAGCTATTACATGAAATACTCAAAAGCAGTGTAGGTAGATCCAATTAATTTGGGTCTTTTTGGAGGATATGTTAAAGTGGATAACAGTGTTAATCGACTTTCGTTGCTGACCGTACCTACAGACAGGGTCTAAGCAATCCGTTTTCCTGACCGACCTACTTACCGATGGTAGCTGTAGGTATTCTACCCCATCGAGTTGTAGCACACCCCGGACACTCCGTCACACCACGGACACTTCGTACAACGCGCGCAAAATAATTACCTACTACTACTACATAGCCAAATGACGTTAGTACACGTGCAAATGTGTGCGTGAACTCTAGCAGGGTTGGCTGTCGTTAGCGTAAAAAAAATGGCGGTGAGCGACGACAATACGTGACCTTGTACGAGCGGTGTTCAATTGATTATCTAGTTATCGGGTTCGTATTGAAATAAAAATATTTTATTAGTTAATAAGTAAAACTTTTTAACAATAACTTTAATTTCGGAAGTCGGTGTCTTTGGATCTGTATTTTAGTTTATTGCCACCGACTTCCGAAATTAAAGTTATTTTTCACTTTGTAGTTTTTTTGGAAGTCGGTTTTTTTTTTTTGTAAAAAAGTTTTTATTTCTCGCTTTTTAGTGGGTCTGTTTATAATGTATCTAAGGTACAATAGACTAATGTCAACTTGCTCATCGCCGTTTACAAAATACTTATTGCTTTTCCCGATGCAGGGACGTAAATTGTTGAGGAGTTCTCCTGGTACTCCACTATCAGCTCCATTTCACCATTCGCATTGTGACGAGCATAAATTGTGCTTAGCAACCATATTAAAGTAATCGAATCGCAACCTGTGAAATACTTATTATTGAGTAGTCCCGGTGGCCATCTGTGGTCTTCATCATCAGTTCCACTTCACTAAATGTTGCTTTCCGAGAGCAAATGCACGAGTTACTATAAATACTTAATACCCGAATCGCTATAGGTGTGCCTATAATATTTGAAGAGTTCCTTCGATTTCTCCAGGAAACCGTCATCAGAACTAGATTTTGACCACAATGGGACCAATCTGGAAGTATATCCTTTGAAATAAAAAAATAATTTTCCAAATCGGTTTACAAATGACGGCGTGCTGAGGTAACAAAAATAAAAAAAATTACAACCGAATTGAGAACCTCCTCCTTTTTTAAAGTCGGTGTAAAAGAGGTTTATCTATTCAATCAATAATGCCAAAGTAAGATACCTAACTAAATACTGCTTACACTAAAATATTTTCATTTAAATTACTTACTTAACTATAATTAATAATCGGTTATTAAATCGCTTGGTATTAAAATGCGATATCTTACAAACATTTATGTAAATACAAATTCGGAAAAGCATCACGCTATCCAACCATCCTGATTAAAACTCAAAAATAAAACTTTTAAATCGCAAAATTGTGTGTTCGTGTCAGCAGTACAGTGCTGCGGTTCTTTGCGAGCGCCCCTAGCTAATGAGCGCCGCTGAGAACGCCGCGCTGTGCGGGGTAAGGCGCGGTATCTGATGTCAGCGCGGGGAAGGGAGTGGCCATTCTGTACGAAGTACTATTAGGTATTCTGTGACTCCGTACAACGCGCGCAAAATAATTATCTACTACTACATAGTCAAATGACGTCTGTACACATGCAAATGTGTGCGTGAACTCTAGTAGGGTTGGGTGTCGTGCGTAGCGTAAAAAAAATGGCGGGAACGACAACGACGCGACTAGAAAGAATAAGTGACCATGAGAATAAGTGACCGGCGTTTAATTGTTTAACTAGTTAGTCGGGTTCGTAATGAAATAAAAATAATATTATAATAGCTAATAAGTAAAACTTTTTAATAATAACTTTAATTTCAGAAGTCGGTGTCTTTGGATCTATATTTTATTTTCTTGCCACCGACTTCCGAAATCAAAGTTTTATAAGGAAATCGTTTTTTTTTTGTTAAAAAGTTTTTATTTCTCGCTTTTTAGTGGGTCTGTTTATAATGTATCTAAGTTACAATAGCCTAATGTCAACTTGCTCATCGCCTTTTACAAATATTGCTTTTCCCGATGTAGGGACGTTAATTGTTGAGGAGTGCTATTGGTACTCCACCATCAGTTCCATTTCATCATTCGCATTGTGACGAGCATAAATTGCTTAGCAACCATATTAAAGTAATCGAATCACAACCTGTGAAATACTTATTATTGAGTAGTCCCGGTGGCCATCTGTGGTCTTCATCATCAGTTCCATTTCACTAAATGTTGCTTTCCGAGAGCAAATGCACGAGTTACTATAAATAATACCCGAATCGCTATAGGTGTGCCTATAATATTTGAAGAGTTCTTTCGATTTCTCCAGGATCCCGTCATCAGAACTGGATTTTGATCACAATGGGACCAATCTGGAAGTATATACTTTGAAATAAAAAAATATTTTTCCAAATCGGTTTACAAATGACGGCGTGCTGAGGTAACAAACATAAAAAATACAACCGAATTGAGAGCCTCCTCCTTTTTTAAAGTCGGTTTAAAAGAGTTTTATCTATTCAATCAATAATTCCAAAATAAGGTAACCTAATACACTAAACTATTTCCACTACACTAAAATATTTTCGTTTAAATGACTTACTTAAGTAACTATAAATAATCGGTTATTAAATCGCATGGTATTAAAATGCGATATCTTACAAACATTTATGTAAATAAAAATTCGGAAAAGCAACACAATATCCAACCATCGTGATTAAAACTCAAATAAAACTTTTATATCGCAAAATTGTGTGTTCGTGTGATCGTGTCATCAGTACAGTGCTGCGGTACTTTGTGAGCGCCCATATCTAATGAGCCTGCTACGAATGTCGCGATGTGCGAGGTGAGGTGCGGTATCTGATATCAGCCCGGGGAAGGGAG
Organism: Globia sparganii; assembly: GCA_949316385.1. Classification (NCBI taxonomy): domain Eukaryota; kingdom Metazoa; phylum Arthropoda; class Insecta; order Lepidoptera; family Noctuidae; genus Globia; species Globia sparganii. The sequence continues at coordinate 12,895,218 of OX438659.1, read as the reverse complement.
TGGCCATTCTGTACGAAGTAGGTACTATTAGGTATTATATACTTGTAGACTTGTAGTTCCTAAGTAAAATAAGTTCCCGTTCCAGTCGAGTGCACTGCATGTCTTGTGTGTGATAACCGGGAGACTTAATGTCAGCCGACCACAACACGTGTGGTCTCCGATCTATCAAATAGTTACCTTTCGATACTAACCGACAGGCGTCGGGTTACACTTTGACCGTACCATCGTGAAACGCTTCTGTGATTATTATTATTATCTAATTCTACACAGTGTATCAAAACAGTAAAGCTTTAATAAGTTATAACAGAGTTGATGTGAGTGAGTTATCCATATACATAGGTACCTAGAAAGGTACTACAATTTCGAAATGTTGGTCCAGTAGAGTACCTAACTATGAATCCCTTAATGTGATTGAAAAGAACACAGCATTTGGTTCCTTCAGGCCTCTTTAAGCTTCCTTCGACCCAGCATAATTCCTACAGATTCTAAAATGCCTTCTGACAGAAAGTTACAAAAAATTGGAAACTATTCAAATGTCGTCAATCGATATAATTATGAACCTCGTTTATGCTGCAGCGGGATTGTCCGAAAGGGTTACCGCTACCCCGGAACACAAAGGGCTAAGGAAGGAACACGGGTGGGTTTTAGTCAGTAAGAGTCTGACACTCCCTTCTGCTCCACCCAGAGCGGGAGGGGTCATTGGATGATTTCCCATCCACAAAAAAAAAAAAAAACCTCGTTTATGCTAGAATGTCTTAAAAGCCGTTGCAATTCTAATGAGATTTTTGATTTACAACTGCTTTAGTCTCCAGAATGATAATGTCCGCATATTTGAAAGAAACCGCGAAATTACACTTGAACGCAGCCATCACATCGACGACCGCGGCCAGACAACTTGCGCAGTGTCGGCTAAACCGCAAACTCTTCGTCCCGACACCCGCATATATCGCCGTCATTCCTAAGAATCTGAATTATCTTTAGAAACTTCGCTGTTGCGGTATTTTATGACTGTAGACCACAGAAAATTATTGAACGTAGGAATTAATAATAACAATATTTAAAAATATCGACAACACTCAACTGATAGGTACTGGGAGAGCTGAAAGCTTTGTTTTGACTCGACAATGACAATGGTCCTTCGGGCACCCGTGAGTCGTGATGTGTCACCCTACACTGCATTGCATATTTAAATGACAAGCAATGCGACACTGGTGCGCAATTCGACGTGAAAGGCATAATATTTTCGACAATAAATTCAATGAACGCCTCTTCAAATCACAACTCGAAGCATCTCATTACTGCAGATGAAAATGAGGGGTCACAATGTTCAAATGAAATATTTGAAAACTTGATTAAAAAAGATTTCGATAGCGTTCTTTAGAGGATCGGTACTAAACATTTATTTTAATTTTTTTATCCTTTGCTATCCCACTGCTGGGCAAAGGCCTCCCCCACAGGGGGAGAGGACTTTTAATCTAGGTGAAGTTGTGTTATTTTATGATAATTAGAAATTAAAATATTATTCTTAATATAAAATAATTATTTTGGAAGAGGGGCTCGTGGCTAAATAATAACAGCCGCATAGGTCAATCGATCAGCTTAAGCTACGCTTACCGCGGTTGGTCTGTGGATGGGTGGCCATCTTTACATACCGAGACCCTCTGTGCTTCGGAAAGCACATTAAGCCGTTGGTCCCGGCTGTCATTCGTGGATCTTTGACAGTCGTTACGGGTAGTCAGAAGCCCGAAAGTTTGACAACGAGTCTTACCAAGGGTATATAGGTAGGGTATTACCCAGTAACTGGGTGGTGGAGGTCAGATAGGCAGTCGCTCCATGTAAAATACTGGTATTCAGCTGCATCCGGTTAGACTGCAAGGCGACCCCAACATAGTTGGGAAAAGGCTAGACAGATGACGATGATTAATTATTTTGGAAAATATCATGATACCTGAAGGCCAATTCTCGTAATTTAAAACGTTCAAAATCTAGTCACAGTCTCATCTCGACGACTCGACGAAAACAAATGTCAAAAACTTGTCAAAATGTAGGGAAATTATGAGGTATTTTTGACAGATTGAGACTGAGATCAGACTGTGAACGTTCTTGACATTACGAGAATTGCCCCACTGCTACTATTACTATGTAGGTAAACAAACATTTTAGTTACCTAGCAGTTTTGTTCAAGATTTCCCAAAAAAATTTTTTGTCGTTTTTTGTCTTGCCCAAGAAAGAACTCATACCTATTAAAATATCATCAAATGAAGCGTTTAGATTTCCTACATGACTTCTTAGTTTAATAGCAATTTCAATTTTTGTCTCAGTAGCAGAATCAAGTAAAGTGAAGGTAACATGTAATAGTACGTTGAAATCGTATTGTACTTTTTCTTCCAAAAAAAAAAATTAAATCAATTGACACACACAGGTTAGGAAACATACAAATAGAAACAATGATAGTTAGAAGAGTGCATAATTAAAAGTAGCCGTGGGCCCCGAACTAGGCACAGGCTGTATCTTGGTGGCCCAATATAGACAAAAAAGGCAGATTGAATTATTGACTGTCCAGTGTGACACAGCACAACAAGACACAAGTAACAATTAATTATGGAAAAAGGAATTAAAATCATTCAGAAATCAAAAATAAAATAATAATAATAAATAAAATTTAAAAAAAAACCAAGATAAAATCAAAGAAATGATCAAAATGCGTAATTAAAGACATATACAATCAGTCATAAAGCAGCACAGGATCACATTATGATTCGTCACAAGTTCATTTTCAGCTAATAATTCAGGACTCGTAGCAAAACAGCTACGGGCTACGGCGTAGTCGGGGTAATTAGTAACATAATAATCGTCGCGGATCAACTATTTTCCATTCTTTTATTCCAATATTTTATTAGTATAAATATTAGTATTTTATACAGTACATATGTAAGTATCCTACTAATATTATAAATGTGGAAGTTTTTGAAGATGTTTGGATGTTTGTTACTCAATCACGAATAAGCCGTTGAACGGATTTGGATGAAATTTGGTACACAGATAGTTTAACTAGTACACTGGTACCTACACTGGATAACACATAGTACTTTTTACCCGATATTCCTTCGGGATCGAAACTGACGCGAGTGAAACCGCGAGGCACTGCTAGTATGACTATTATGATCTTGACTGACTTGAAATTCAGATACACATAACGGTGTAGCCGTTATGTGCGAAACTATTTTCAAAGCGTATTTAAGTATCTACTGATAGTTAGACGGGCCTGGTTATTCTGGAATAGCTGAGACAGACGATAATCGAAACAATGAATTGTATTATTATTATGCACTATTTAAGTGTTCAGCTATGGTGAAAAAAAAAGTATTTGTTTTCCATTAAAATTTTAAGCTCACCAATATGAATTAATTCATCAATTTAGTTTTGCCCAATTATTGTTTAACAAAAGCTTGAGATATTTAAGAGATTTCAATTTGTTGAGAGCGATTAGGCCGAGACGCGTGTCAGAGCATAATCGGTAGATCTCATAAATAAACTGAGCGCTTTGTATAGAAAAACAAAAGGGGGTTAAGTTATTAGTCTCGTAGTATACGAGTAGCTGTCTCTAAGGGCGCGTGGCGGCGCGGGTGGCGTGGGTGGTGCGCGCGACTTAGGACGACCCGATGTATTAGTTGACAGATGATGCAAACGAAGAATGTTGTTTTAATACCTTCTGTAGCTAATTTATTATGTTACTTGTCTGAGACGACATTCCTAAACATCTGCTCGGTTCCCTGCTTCATTCATTATAAAATGCGTTCTATGCGAATTGCACACAGACTGATTGTATTTTCAAATGTTCGACTCCTTTTTCAAATCAGCAAAAGAGATTTTTATGCAACTTGTACCGGAAGGAACCTTTTCGTTTTATATTCTACCACATTGGTATTTAGTATCTGTCTATTATTATAATCAGTGGGTGTGTCTGGCGATTTTCTCTGAAACTGTTTATGTAGGCTACTACCCAATTTGTATATGGTTATCCTACCCCTAATGATAAACTTGGTGAGTTAACAGATTATTTTTCCGTTAACTTTTTACTAACCACTTTTGTTGTTCACTTCGAAGCCTGTGTTGCAATTCAACAAGAAATAACAATCCTTAATTTAAAAAAAAAGAAGAAAAGTATCTCGTAGTAGTCACGTATTCGAGCGTATTCACGTATATTAAGATAAAAAGGATTCATCACAACTCTTCATTAGTTCAAACAAAAATAAAACTATTATGTTTAGACAATTTAGAGCCAAATGATATATGTTTAACGGCGACACGAGCCAACTGCTCAGTTGTCTGTGGAATTTACGAGCGCGCTTCAACACGGCAAATACATTTGTTAATAGACACATTAGCCGTTAAATGCTCCTGCGCCGGTTCTAAATTGCCGACACATTGGCTTGTGTCGCCTGTCGTTCCTGTTCACAATATGGCCATTGTAGATTAAATAGGTACAAATTAAGTGCCTACACATTTCTAATTGATTTAACAGTTACAAATCAGTAGTAGATTATTCAATAAGGGGATAAAGTAGTGTCTTATTGTCGCAGGCGTTATTTTCAATCCTGAACGCAACGAACGATTTTTTGGCTCCCGAGCGTAGCAAGGGAGATCTGAGTTAACTCCTGAGCGAAGCGAGGGAGTTAAGACTAGAATCCTGAGTGCAGTAAGGGATTCAGGCTCGCCCAAGACGAAGACTCTTTTATCCCCGAGGAGAATACTCTACTTTTCGCACCTACTGCGAGGAAATAACTACCAATTCGATTACCGAATTAGTAGTTTATGAAACTGTTAAATAACCGGGGAATACCTAGTTATGTACGCCCTTTATACCTGGAGGCTTTTATTTAGGTAGCAAGTTTTTGTTTACATTTTTAATTTTTGCTTGAGTACGTATTGTTTTTATTGTATTTGTGGGTATATTGGCGTGGCAAGCTAACATATGGCAAATAATTTAATTTAATGTTCTGTGTTCTGTAACGTCAATAACTTTGCATACCTAGTATTGTATATATTTTCTAACTGAACAGACAGCTGTGCTTCTGGGGAGTTTGTTGCGCCACTTCTTCTACCCAGCGAAAGCACTAGGAAGTGGTGAAGGGCGGGCGTTTTGGGCGGACTGTCTTTTGTAATTGACGTTCGAAAAGTGCTGATTCTCAGCCTAGTTTGAATAAATGACTTTTGATTTTGATTTTTTGATGTGCAGTGTCATACACTATTTACCCGACTACATGACACGACAGGGTTATGTTTTTATGCGATCTTTGTATGTGGAATTCCATACCCTCAAAGCATCGTAACGGCCGGATGGATTTTTAATACACAAGGAGTCTATCGATCCGTTTGGGTCGAGGGAGGTGTTTGTCGCGAAGATTATGGCTAAGTTTTGTTTTTATAAAATCAAGATGGCAGATTTTACACGATGAAAAACTTTTTAACAAAAAAAAAACTGACTTCCATAAAAAACACTACAAAGTGAAAAATAACTTTGATTTCGGAAGTCGGTGTCTTTGGATCTGTATTTTAGTTTATTGCCACCGACTTCCAAAATCAAAGTTATTTTTCACTTTGTAGTGTTTTTTATGGAAGTCGGTTTTTTTTTGTTAAAAAGTTTTTATTTCTCGCTTTTTAGTGGGACTGTTTATAAATGCATCAAGCTCATCGCCTTTTACAAAATATTACTTTTCCCGATACAGGGACGTTAATTGTTGAGGAGTTCTCCTGGTACTCCACCATCAGCTCCATTTCACCATTCGCATTGTGACGAGCATAAATTGCTTAGCAACCATATTAAAGTAATCGAATCGCAACCTGTGAAATACTTATTATTGAGTAGTCCCGGTCGCCATCTGTGGTCTTCATCATCAGTTTTACTTCACTAAATTTTGCTTTCCGAAAGCAAATGCACGAGTTAGTATAAATAATACCCGAATCGCTATAGGTGTGCCTATAATATTTGAAGAGTTCCTTCGATTTCTCCAGGATTCCGCTGATAATCCTGGCAGCATCAGGCCAGACTTATGTCAACATTGCATTGAACTTAAAATTTAGTCCTGTTTAAAATGAGCCCAAACACGACTACGGTGCTGTAATTTCAAGGTTTGTACTTTTTCTGATGCTCCTGGCATTAGCATCAAGTCTCTGTGTAGGTAGTTCGGTGTTTCTCATTAACAGTATGTTTATCCACACATCGAGCCCTTTTCAATGAGCCTAAACACGATATATCTGCTGTTAGTTGTCGAGGAGTTAGGTACTCTGCAGACTATCCTGACTGCAGCATCAGGTCATGACTTGATGATCATGAGACCAAATATGGCAAATGCCCTATCAAACATCAAAACAATTTACTAAAACTGTCCTTGTCTGTTCGAGTAACTTCTTACTGTTAAGGAGTTGTACCTTCCATCATCAGTCCAGCTACCTGAGATGGTGACAACCATACGCAAATACACAAGATACTTCATAAAATATGCGAAAAACAATAAGTGAGCCTATAAAATTTGAGGGTTGCCCTCGATTTCTCTAAGATCCCATCATCAGATCCTAACTTGGTGACAATGGGACCACCTCAGAACTATCTACTTTCGAACAAAAAAAGAATTTTGAAAATCCATCGACAATTGGCGGAGTATTCGATGAACAAACATACAAAAAAAAAAACGAGTGTGCTTATGACCACACGACTGAAGTGAAACTTCTTTCGCTCCATCTGTATGTATATATATATATATATGTGTGTACAATATATACATGTATACACATATACATATATTAATTTTCTACAAATATTTAAATTTATTTCATGGTTTCATTGGTAAATTAATATTTTTGCATAGATCTTCTATTGCTTAGATATACGGAACGTATTTGGCTATGAGAGGAAGAGAGAAAGAAAATGTGCGCGCGCAATCCCCCACTTAACTTCCGTTCGCCTTGCCCGATCACACTTTTCGTAACGCTTACGTCACGCGTTCACCAGCTTACTCCCCAAGTCAAGCGTGCGTAAAGAAGTTTCACTTCAAAAAAACATACAAACATCCGAACATAGTACCTCCTCCTTTTTGTGAAGTCGGTAAAAAGGAAGGTCTTGAAAAAAAAATAGTAGGTACTAAGTATTACTATGTGGGTTATCAAAATAAAAGACTTGAGGAGACTATTCCAAAAATATAACACACTAAAAGGATTCAAATAAAAATAAAATGACAAAATTAAAACTCTACTGCAACTAAGATTCAAAACTAGCTCACTTTTCAAACAGTCTGATGCAGTTGGTGGCATCAAATCTGAGAGACAATTTTAAGAACGTTCACAGTATAATCTCTGTCTCGATCTGTCTAAAATACCTCTAATTTCCATAAATTTTGATAAGTTTTTGACATTTCTTTGTCGCCGCTATGAGACTGCGGCTAGATTTTGAACGTTTTAAATTATAGGTTTTAGTCGCCGTAGACGAACAAAATGATCTGTTGCTAAGGCGCGTATAACCCCGCTAGAATGTTGGATGACACTCCATTGATGATATTATTTTTTTTTTTTAAGATGAAAATGCATTACATCAGATTGAAAAAATAACAAAACCCGACAGGCAGTAAGTATGTAATTTTAGTTCAATCTCAGATTTGATGCCACCAACTGCATCAGACTGCTTGATGAAAAAAATGTTTTGAATCTTAGTTACAGTTGGGTTTTGATTTTGTCATTTTATTTTAATTTTAAATCTTTTAGTTGTTATATTTTTGGAATTGTCTCCTCAAGCCCTTTATTTTGATACCACACATAATGGTACTAAATTTATTTTTCGTCTAAAATCCGCCATTTTGATTTTATAAAAACAAAACCTAGTCTATAACCTTCACGCGACCCAAGCGAGTCGATACCAACACCTCATGTATTAAAATCCATCCGGCCGTTAGGATGCTTCGAGGGTATAAGGAATTCCACATACAAAGATAAATAGTTAAGTACGCATAAAAAGACAACCCTGTCCTGTCACGTAGTGGACGTGTAAATAGTGTATGACAGTGTACATAGCTAAATAAGTAGATGGTGCCGATTCTCTTGTACACCGAACTAAACTAACTAAACTATCACTAAAAATCCTTACTTTTGGCTATGAGAATCTTAGAGCTATTCTGCATTAAAATATCTCTAAATTTAAAAATAATTTTGACACAACCAAATCGAATTTGACAATCGCGACTCCACGTGGTAAGTACTTTTTTTTTTGTTTGACTTCGCAAGGTTTGTGCATTCAGCCAAAAAGTAGGTCCTTTTTTGCCCTCATCATCATCATCTCCCTAGCCTTTCCCAAACAATGTTGGGGTCGGCTTCCAGTCTAACCGGATGGAGCTGAATACCAGTGTTTTACATGGAGCGACTGCCTATCTGACCTCCACAACTCAGTTACTGGGTACCCTTGGTAAGACTGGTTGTCAGACTTTCGGGCTTCTGACTACCCGTAATGACTGTCAAAGATCCACGAATGACAGCCGGGACCAACGGCTTAACATGCTTTCCGAGGCACGGAGGGGTCTCGGTATGTAAAGATGGTCACCCATCCACAGACCAACCGCGACAAGCGTAGCTTAACCTGATCGATCGACCTGTGCGGCTATTATTATTTAGCCACGTGCCCGTCCCCGTGTTTTTTTTGAGCCGTAGATGCGCAGTGGGGCAACCTTGCCCTCTTTTTTATGGAATTTTTCACTTTTGTATGGAAAATATGAAAAAAATATTACCAACGTGTTGAGTTTTAGGGGTTTACGGGTGTCTAAGAGGGGGTCGAAATTTTCATTATTTTTGCGATAGGACATACCGTTTTCGAGATATAAGCAAAAGAAAATAAAAAAACTGTACTGTTTTTGCATCTGAAGTCGAGGTGTTGATGTAAATTTTTTTCATGCCAACTTTTTTTATTCCACACCTTTTTAGTCGCGATTAAAAATACTCAGATTTAGTTATAAAATCTAAATTTTAGATGAAAAACGTCAAATTCAGAATAGCAAAATTACTATTTTCACTAAACTAATATCTCAGTACAATCTTAGTGCTGTCAAACTAAAATTTAGTTAAGTTGTGTCACTTTAGTTAATTTCAGAATAGGAAATCGTCGTTTGACAGGAATAAACTAAATTTTGGTGATTTTTAGTCTAGTTTAGACGCATTTGTGACAAGAGAATCGGCACCATTCCCCGTTATTTAAAAGTTTCATAAGCTACTAATTCGATAATCTAATTGGGTTTTATTACCTCGCAATAGGTGCGAAACTTCGGGGATAAAGGTGTCTTCGACTTATGCGAGCTTGAATCCCTTACTGCACTCAGGATTCTATTAGTGGTTAACTCACAGGCACAGCTCCCTCGCTACGCTTGGGAGCACTAGAATCCTTCGTTGCGTTTAGGATTCAAAATAACGCCCGCGACGTTAAGACATTGCTTTATCCCCTTAGTGAATAATCTATCTACTACCTTACTTTATAAGTTGAACAGCAGTCAACATTTGCGCAGCCTTAAATGTGATTCTTTCCTATAAATAATAATTATTTACGTCTGATGCATTCACTCAAGCTTTTTCGTAGTGCTTAGGTAATGGTCAAAGTAGGGAGGTAGAGTATGTGGGTTCACATTCATTTTAAGTTCAATCTGAAGAAGTCCTTTGGTTCTTCCTTAGAGTCAATTAGAGAAAAGATGTGTGTAAGTACTTAGGTGATTGCCTAAACGTCTATCAAAAAGACGTTAGGTCTACTAATTAAACAATAGAATCGTCAATGTTTTTGAACATTCTAAAGTGGATAGAAAACAAAACAAGTTGTGTGCGCAATTAGCGTAATGGTAACGTATTGTTTTAGTCGATTGTGGAGTGAGTCACTAACGAGACTCAACTGGCGCGTGCGCACATACACGACGAGACTGCTCTCGCGGCGCTCCCTTTGTTCCAGGCATTATGTCCTTCCCCATTCGTTAAACTAACAAAAATTAATCGCCAATGCTCAGAACAAAAAATCATTTAGATTCATTCCAGCCAAACCGTGGATTGGATCAAACAAACAAAATTAGGTAGGTATTTTTGAATAATCGTATCTGATAGATACCGCATTCTACCGGATTCGACCATATGAGAATGAAATATGAGATAGAAGCGAGTTCTGCTTTGGTAGGTAAGTACTTACCTACCAAACTTTTGTTGGATGACAGATTTGCCAGAAAAGAAAACTCGTCTAAATGAGAAAGTTCAACACAAGAGATAAGTATGCAGGATCGTCGGAACTGAAATTTAATTTGATAAATAAGCTGTTTGTATTAACAAAATTAAATTTTATTCGAGAACATCCATCGGTTTCTTACTAAACTTCAACTATATCCGATGATCCTGCATACTTATCTCTTTATACCTTTCCTCAGCAGTGACTTACTGATACTGATTAAGGACAAATAAAATTGCCATATCTAGGTACTATTTTTTCAGAAGGCGAACTTTCTTCGCCTCAAATAAATTGTAAGCCTTACTAAAAGTATTTCTTTAAAATGAAGCCGTTACTTAGCTACTATTATAAATTTATCTAAATCAAAATGGACAATGCTAACAAAATCCAACAAAGGAGTGACGTCGCTGTGTCTACCAAACTCAATATGTGAAGCAGTTCGGTAGAATGCACTCGATTGAGGCTCGGATAACGAGTATACAATGAATAGTTTTCATTGATTCTTAAGTTTTGAAGAGTAGAGCTTTACATGGATAAGAATAGTGGAGGACATTGATGGGCAGTGAACGGAGACCACCGGCGTCGGCGGCGCTTCGCAAGCCGCGCGATGGAGCGTGCTCTTCCGCTTAACTAATCAGTGCACACTGTAGTAGTAGCCATGTTAAACTATTGTCAGTATTGTCACTTGTTTAATATCTTTACATAAATAAAGCTCATATCCGAAACTCCGAAAGAATGTGATTTGAAATAAAATTCAAGTCCATCCTCAACTCAAGTCATCATTCCCGTTAACAGAGTTTAGGGCTAAATTTAATTCCAAAGTGATGTTAGGAATTCTTCCGTATTGAAATTTAAAATAGACGGAAGTTATAATATTTAGGAAAAGACATAGGTAGGTAGCTGAAATCAAAATAATCTAAAACTTCAGAAATTTTAGTTATTCGTCGAACATTTCTTACCTATTTCTTTGTATTTCACAATAAAATAAATCTATGCATAAGTAGCAGAATGATCGCATTGTCAAGCAGCCATTCATCGCACTGCCATTGAATACCAATCAATACTTGTCTGAAGATCTCTTATTCACGCATACTTTAACAAACAACAAACAATATTGCAACTTGCTCATCGCACCTCTCTCGCAAGGCTGATTATTAATTTATTTGAGTATCGTCCTTGTGCCAACAACTATAAGGATCTGTATTGGTTCAATCTTTTAAAAATCGAAGGCGGCGTATCATGACACAAGGTAATGTTACCTTTTCTTCAGTAATCCATTGTACAACTTTAAGTCCTTATAAAAACTTTTATTGAAATGTTTGGCTCTGCTTTAGTAATTCGATAAAATCCGTTTCTACTGAATACATTTACAGTATACAATAGTTTCTTTTCAAACATAATAATTGAGAATCGAAACATATCCACTATTTTTTCCGTTTGATCTGTTCATCAGCAGTATAATAATAGTGAGTACTTCGATCAAGTGAGTATGTCTGTGTCTACGCATTGTACCAATGATGTCAGCATTCAGAAACGTCATTGTTTTCAAATTACAAGTTTGATTGAATTTCGTATCGGCAGAGACAATTATGCGCGTCTGCATAAAGGTAGTGATTACGGCAATCGTAATCGGCTGCCAGTTTACGCTCCATCTTAGCGAGCAATATAAAACGTGATGGAGCAAGTGGCACGTCCACGTTCCGCCCACGCACGTCCGCGCTGCCGCAGACAAAGCTTCTGTTATTTGCCAGCAGTACCCCCGCATTATCCACAGTTGTAATATCAACGGAAATTAGTTCAAGCTACACAGAGCACATACTTTTGTTTGAGTAATAATTTTAAATTTGTTTTTTTTTTTTACTGGCCAGAACAACCCGAGTTGGTTTTACTGATACTTTGAGCCGAAGGTTCTAATATTGAATCTCTAATATAAATTACTACCTTCTGCCCGCGACTTCGTCCGCGTGAAATTTCTTGCTCTGCCGACCTACCCCGTCGCAACGCGTCGTTTGCCAGCGCTGTGTACTTATAACTTTGTATTCGTTTAGCGTCCTTTCTGCAAAAATATATTTTTTTTAATCCGACTGTTATTTCCAGGAATTAGCACGTTCAAACAAACTCTTCAGCTTTGTTATTGGTAAATGTAGGTAGATAATACGAGATTGTCGCAAATGAGATGGTAGGCGAAGGAGAGGCGATAGGATTTCAGCTTATTATCATCCCTAGCTCTGTTGTAAAGTGGGTTTGAACAGACGGTTTTGCTTCATCAGGAAAGTAAAAGAACGGAAATAAGCATTTATCGTGGAGCCTTAATTGTAGTCGTCATATGTTAACATTACAATAAACGAGGTAACAGAGTCATTAAAGATCGCTCAGATCGAGCCGCCGCCGGCGTCCCGCCCTCGCCGACTCCGGGCACTCAAAGGCAGGACCTCACTATATCATCGCATCGGTCACGCGCGCCTCGCTCCAATTTCATCATCCCTCCATAAAAAAGCACAGAACAGGAAGGGTTGGATTTTAATTACGATATTTTTCTATTATTTTGTGCGCTGTCTTAGTTTCGGGGCAAGGGTCGTGAGATGTAATAAATTCTGCTTTTTATGAGGTCACGGTTAACCCCCTTGATAACGTTTATCGCACATCTGGTGGAAATGAAAACTTTATTGTTATGTAGACGTTAATGTTCAATTAATGCTGTTTTCTTTACTTATTTTATAAAAGTTAATGTTCAGTACATACAAAATACTATTTTTTCTTTTTGCCCTAAGGCTTTCCCCAAAGTGTCTGTCTAGTTATATTATTTTTCACATTTTAAGCTAATAATTTATGGCACCAGCCAGTTTCGACTACACATTTAATAATTTAAGTTTGAATATTTTTTAAATTCATTATTTGCAGTGTTCATTTTGCACAATAATACATGCTAGGTCGAACCTATCGACGCGTTCATGTTCACATTGATATGTCACATGAGAACATGTCACGGCAAGCGACTCCGCCATGCATGAAATGAAGAGCCCGCTTTAACATTTTCACCCGATTGCGTTCGGGAAGCGTGAGTTCGGATAATTTTATTGATTACCTAATGCACACGTTCGACTGAATTCAATAAAAAACTGTATAAAAGGGTTTAATGGATACTAACCCCGGCATTGTTACAGCAATTTATGTTATGATCCGTGACAGGATGTATCTGATATCGTAGCTCTATACTTTGCGAAGGAAGCAACCCATTTGCGAAACAAGATAGGTAAGTTGTGATACTGCAGATGGACTAGCTTTACCATATTTTATACTTTGCAAAGTTTGGACGAGCATTATGCAAACATTGTATGTAGATGGAAAGGATTGATGTCGGCGTCGCCTATGAATAATTATAATTCGTTAGTAGCGAGAATGGATTTGTGTACTTAAGCGATTAAAGTTATTTGAATACGGCTTTATAGCAATGCGCGTAAGAGTGGGAGCGCCATACGCAAATACAGATGTTCACACTTAGGGATCGCGTGGATTGTGCATAGGTACAGAGCGACGTAAGCCCTTTAAGCTTCAAATTGAAACTAATGGAATAAAAAATTACATTATGCAAAGAGAGGACTGCTTCTGTCCTCGGTGTGATAAACTACTTATTCTATTGGGTGTGTAGAATATGATTTTGCCGCAGATTTTTAGCGAAGAGTACGACGGTACTCTGTGATCGATCACCCGACACGTGCTTACACATCCAACGTTTTTTTGATAAAAAAGCAATTTTGTCCAAAAAAAAATCGAAATTCAACAATAGCTTAGATCGCGATAGGAGTGGGCGCATAAAGATAAACACATATTTGAGCGAGGGCGTAGCGGAGCATGAAACTGACGAACAAAAGCATTATCCAAGGATTAGGATGGGTATTAACGTTATTTGATTACTTAGACACATACACGACTATGAGAACATTGGAGGAGTATTTTCTTAACATTACATAAAAAGAGGCGAATCCTGTTCACTTAAGAGGATTTAAGCGGTAAAGTAGCCTAAACAAGCAAACTTCAGACCTTATATTCTTATTTAACATTAATTTTAGGAAGCTGTTGAATAAAAGGTTCTCTTTAGATATATTAAGTTAGTTTTGTAATCGTCAAGTTGAACAAATATAACGTAGGTAGGTAGACCTACATTGAGATACTTAATGATGCAAAAAAAAAACACCTCGTGCAGGCAAATAATGATAAATGACTCAAAATATTCGAAATTATTGTGAGTCTTTGTAATAATTTACACTATTTATCACTGTAGGAAATCATATTTAAAGTGTGTAGGAAATTATAATACATGGTCATTATTGGCATTCTGTATACACTGATAGAACGATCAATATGCTCACTGTGAAAGATTGCGTTTATTTATTTATTTGCTTTCATAATGTCAAATCGTAAGCATTACATTTTCGTAGCGCGTGTGATTCGCCTACGCCTGCGCGCTGCATGCTACGCCGCGCTACGCCTGCGTGCGTACAGAGCACGCGCGATCGATACACGTAGACTTCGCGTAGTACCTACACGTGTTTCCTTTTCACTATAACTTCCTCTCATTGATTTATTGGAATAGTCACTACAGCATATTAGGAGCCTTTACGAAAATAGCCGACTTATTTAAGGTATTTTGCGTTTAGTTTATGACGTAGACCCCTTGTAAATGTAACCAAATGTACTACTTATACTTGTCTTTTGGTTCTATGTGATTTATTTTGTAAGAGCACATTATAATATACTACTTAATAAAAATCTAAAATTCACTAACAGAAAACGTAGAACCTAAACCGTCGCGCCGGGGGTCTAGAAGCAAGGAATTTTTCACAAGATTTCCTTATATAACGAAACTGACCACTAATGAAGGATTATTGAAAAATCAGCGTCTAAAGGGGTTAAATAGCATAAGAAAGTTTTTATCAAAGTTCGTCATTTTTGCCGATGGGAAATCCTATCA
This sequence comes from Globia sparganii, assembly GCA_949316385.1. NCBI lineage: Eukaryota > Metazoa > Arthropoda > Insecta > Lepidoptera > Noctuidae > Globia > Globia sparganii. Next base: position 12,880,012 of record OX438659.1, on the reverse strand, counting down.
GTTAAGTTGCTCACACGGCCTGTTATAGTATACAAGTATTTCTCTTACATTTATGTTTAAAGCCCAAATAACTGAAATCGATTACCATAATGCGATCCATGTTAATTGAAATGTACTATGTTCTATCAAATAAAACACTAAATAAGACCATTAAAAACTAAATGAGGGTGATCTAAGTGTAGATACAGCTTTGTTTCCTTAAATAGCAGCGCCTGCGACGCGTGCCGGCTTCAATTAACATTCATTAATATTATAATAATATGGAATTATATCCCACTCATTCAAACAAGATCGTTTGTTTTATAAGAACTTTCACATATTTGCAAGCTGCCTAAAAATTGTTTTGAGCTAGTTACGTATTGAGGACATTGATTAGTTTTCATTATTCGTATAGCAATTTTTCACACGTTATAAATAGAACAAAATAAAAAAGTGATATTGGTCTAAATCGGTAAAATATGGAGCGATAAGGCACCGACATTAATCACTGGACTAGCGTGAAATCAAATTACCGTTTACCAGTCACACACTAAATGAAAGGGTTGCAGTCACTGCACACTTTGTGTTACCAAACCCTACTCTGACCATTCTGTCTCGTTTTGTCCCGTTCATAAACGTGTTTGATGAAAAAGGACAGAGAATTTCTATTTTACACGAAGACCTCAGTAGACCGCAAATCAAGAATTGCGCAAATCTAAAATGCAAACAAATTTAGAAATGAAATCAGTTGTGTGTAGGCGATAAAATAAGTTATTATTGGCGATAATAACGTTACGACACGGGGTTAGACATGCGGAAAGCAATAAAGTTTTGATTTTTAGTTAAGCTTGGACTGTGGGAACCCTTTATTAGACAAACACTCTGTATACAACGTACACATTGTAGGAATTAAAATACCGGTTGGAATAGGAATTAGCCCCATTCAAAATTCTACAACTACTAACTAATCAATATCGTATACTAATCTGTTTCCGAAAACTAATATCAAAGCGCGAATTAATCTCTTTAGGATTGACATCCTAATCAATAATAGCAGACACTACAAAAGACCATAAAAATAGTTGGCAAAGAAAAGGTCTGTTCACGTCAAACTTTAATCCCGCGATTGACTTTTCTAAATGGGGCTCGACGTTTAATTAGAGCGAATGGCCGTCCGAGGCGCAGGCGGACGTGACGGCACAATGCACCAGTGATTGACACAAATTACCTCTAATCGAGAACATCCAACCAAATGGCCGGTCCAATCCATAAATTTAAAGCCATTGTCGATACTTTTGCACAATTTTACAATAAATATTTTTTGTTAGAACCTTTGAGCACGCCTACTGTTATTAAGAACGACGGATACTTACGTAGTTTCGTCCTATTTACTAGCACGTCCGGGTCTTGTAAAGGGTTGCACAGAATTTTGTGCTCAATTTAAAATTAAATTTAATTGTATTTTAATCCCGGCGATAAACGTCAATCAAGCCTCTCCTGCGACTGTGATACATGTATCAAGAGAGCTCAACATCACGTCGCACCCCCATCTATCGCCATTCAAAACGGATTTTGAGCAAGGGTGAAATTAAAATGTCAAAATAGTAGCGACCCGGCGCGTTGTATTTGTCTCCGGCTTTATCAGGCGCCATTGTGCATTTTTTATTCTCTAAAGCTTGCATGAAAAACGATACCGTTTAAGCTCTTTATTATCTGTAAAACTAACGTTAAAGAACTCGGCACCTACCTGCTACTATAATATAGTTAGGTGCAATATAATAAAGTAATAAAACACTACGTATACAATACACAGTGATTGGTGTATCCTTAAGTTCTGCCGGTAATAAAATCCAGAGCGCCGTATATATCACAAACAAACGATGCTGCCGGATACATCAGTGTTCACAACATCAACATAAGAGATTCATTACATTCCAGTACATTCCTGGCCTCGTTTAAGTTTAATGTGAGCGGCATGTTATAAAAATCTTAATTAACTTCGCGTCATACATATGTTTATTTATATTGAATGTTCTTTTAAAAATATTCTTCGTAGTTGTCGCATTCATCACTTGAACGTAGCTCTGGCTCTGCAAATAGAAAAATAAACGTTATAATAAAGTGTTCTTAACATCCACTTCATTTTTTACATCACACTAATGTCTTTGAACTTATATTGGAATATGATTATAAAAACATTCGATTCTAATTGAAACCCATGACACTGGGAAATACCGAGAGATGCGTACTTTACAATTTTATAAAAGTAGATGAGTAATTAAATTATGCATGAATCTTTTTTATCCACCGCAAAAAATACCGGCTTAGCCCATAATAATGTTGAGTAATCATATAATATTGTGATACTTGATAATTTTATAATGAGGTAGTTATCACGCTAATATTATAAAGGCGAAAGTATGTGAGGGTGTGTGTGTGTGTTTATCTACTCAAAAGGCTACACCAATTTTGATAAAATTTTGTATGGAGGTAGCTGACACCCTGGATTAATATATGGGCTACTTTTTATTCCGATATTACCACGGGATTGACACTTATGCGGGTGAAACCGCGGGGTGCAGCTAGTAGCCATATATAAAGGCTCGTCCATACTACGTCACAAATCTTAATTTTATATTTCGTCTCTTGTGCTGAAACAATATTATATTCTACCGACAGCTTTTTCAATTGGAGATCAATTTTAAATAGCTATTCCCAAATATGTTTTTCTTCATAACACTAGTAAGTATGAGAAAAAGCTCACTTTCCACATTCCTTGAAGTTCTCTGTTGTATTGCGTTCGCATTGTATTTATTTGTATGGCTGTTGAAAGGCTGAGTGGAAGTAGGGGCAGTGAGGGCTCAGAGGGCAAATAAATAATTACACGCATTCTGCAGATATTTGCCTCGGGCAGCCGTGGGGCGAGGAAAGCAACTGACTATTGTACACCAGGGGGCTCTTGCATAAAAAATTCTCGTTATATTAGAGCATTTAAAGAATTCCATTTAATAATGCTGAGAGCATTATTAAATGGAATGCTTTTAAGATTTTTAAAGTTACGTATTTCAGATTAAAATTATTTTCTCTTTGATCTAAGATAATTAAAAACCGGAGACGTTAATGATTTTTCCAGTAATGCTTTTTACTTGATTTTTAGTTATTTATTTATATAACACTTCAAGCACATAAATGTACAGAGGCGGACTTAATGCCATAGGCATAAGTAGCATAGGCATTAATAGCATAGGCATTAGTAGGCATAAGCATTAGTTTTTAGGGCAGATTTAAGATCAGCTTCTAACAAATTTGATTGAATATAAAAATGATTTAAAACAATCAAAGTATCGATTTTATACATAGTTCTGGGATATAGCGAGAGCAAACTTCAAGGGACTGTACTAGACGTCTAGACCCTTCACTTATTGCATATTAAAGGACTTATTACAGTCTCTTGAGGTACACCAACCTACATTTTTATTCTATTGGTTACTCTTCTACAATATGCTGAGTATTATCGACATGCGGCTTCAAGTACCTAAAGAAAAAGGCAACTTAGCAGCCGTGTTTTATATCACGGTTAGTACGGTAGTTATTAAAGGGGGCTTAATAACTTAAAACCATTTAACATAAAATTTGGTTTAATTATTTTATTCAAACCCCTTATATTAACTACAACCAAATTTCATAAATACAGCTCAAAGATAGTATTTCAGTTACATATTGATGTATTAACGTTTAAAAATCGGCATTTTTAATATTACTGACTGACTGACATATAGATAATCTAGATAGATGACCTAGAAAGTTGACCTAGAACGTTGAAATTTAGCGTCCACCTGGGTAACTGTGTGTAATACAAAGGAGAAAATCAGAAAACGGTGTTTTTTTCCGATTTTATATTTATTTTCTAAGCAATCGATTTTTATGAACACCTAAGGCCTTTCGAAATTATAATAGCAACAAAAACTTTTTCTTTTGCAGGAGAGATAAGTCAAATCTTAAGCTTCAAATTTGTTCAAATTTAATAAGTTATATTTTTAAATAACAAACACTGTTGGAGGTGCAAAAACAAGAAATTGTGTTTTAAATTTATTTATTTTAGAATTTTGTAAGTTCTTATAAATAAATATCAGGATTATCTACAGAACTTGGCACCTATTCAGATCTCAATTCTATTGACGACGAAGTCGACAACCACGCATATTCTTATTATTGAACTTGGCTCTCATTTTCACATTTATGTTTTTGGTGGGTCTAAAATGTCTAAATTAACAGGAAAATGTGTCATTCAAGTAATCTGCACAACATAATCTCAGTTTTTGAAATAGGCCTAAGTATACCTAGATAACTTAAAAGGGGTATCGTGTTACCCAGGAACTGCGTTGTGAAATTCAGATAGGCAGTCGCTCCATATAAAATACTAGTATTCACTGTATCCGGTTAGACTGGAAGCCGACCTCAACATACTTCAGAAAAGGCTCGGCAGATGATTACTTGATGATTGATCATTTTAACAATTGTTGGCTATATCGTTATTTTTTTTTTTTTTTCAAATACTAATTATGTAAAAATGTTTCGAAATAAAATAAGGTAAAGTTTTACTGTCATTACTCATTATAGAAAGCAAAAGGGCTTGTGAATTAGAAACGTCTGCAGTCCAAATAGCTATTAAAACGATTTCACGGTGGGCTCATAAATAGATGGTGGGATTGTGGTTCTCTGGAGTACCCAAATACTGGCCTCCGATAGCAAGAGACAAGGACTAGTGGAAGAAGGTAGGCAGGCATTCGCCCTGTAGTGGGACGCTATATCATGAAGACAAATCAGAGAAATTGAACCGAACAGTGTTTACTAAGATGGCAAGCTTTAGTAATGATGGGCTAGTAATTTAGTAAACTATCTTTATTTTTTATCGGTTTAGTTCCAAACTTTTCTATCTTGTTAGCAGTTTGCAAAATAAAACTAAAATAGATCTATAGAAAATGAATTAACCTTTGGCGTGTCATAAAATATTGTTAGAAAAATGGAAGGGCTCGCCGGAATCAATGCTTTTATGCGCCATGACGTATTTTAGTGTGTCAATTAGAGTTCTGTGTACCGACGGCGCAGCGTGAAGTGACGGCGCGCGCCGGGACGCAGTAGGGCTCCGCCACCCCCTGCATTCTGCTCATTGCGTATTCAGACAAATTGATCGTGTTGTTTTGGAACAAAAATGATTTTGCAGATGTTTATTCGTGTCGTTTTTGTTTTCACGTGCATATGTTTTCTCTACAATTCCACTCAATGTCCAACATTGTTTGCTCCTGATATATTTTTTTTTCCTCTCCTATTTTTGTCTCCGTTTCCGTAAATTATGTTTTTGACTAATACTTGTTTGTTTTTGAATAATACTTGATATACATTTGCAAAAAATTAAGTTTATTGAAATTGTATCTATTTGATGATGTGTAGCTGTACGTTTATTCACTCGACTAGTATCCAGCCCTCTTTACTATCTCAAATCGTTGAAGCTTTAGATGTTGTGATACATTTCATACATTAAATATAGGTACCATTTTTTTTTCTTTTGCTTAGTGTAACTTTTTTAAATACCTACTGCCTACCAGCGAAAATTCTGAACACCGCGTCATCGTGTCGAGGAGTAATTATTTCTTCCTTGAATTTTATTACTAAAATAACAAAAGGTGCGCACAAAAAATGTTTTTATAGCTTACACGTATAGACGAAAAAGCAATTATGATTTGTTCATAGTCGCTACTATTAGTATGGAAGCTACCTGCTGCGCTGCTCTATAATTACGCCGTGAGTGACATTTCCAAAGCTTTTGTAAACGATAACGCGGAAGCTGCTACGAAAACTTAAAAAACCAAGTAAGTATTGTTGCATTAATGCATTTGGGAGTAAATATTGAGGAGGCACAAAGCGGGCTCCGACAACCCTTAACTATAGTCCGCGGGGTGCCATTAGAGCGGCTCAAAGAGTTGGGTGTGCCCACGGAACTGCGAGCACCGACTTTGTAAATCTAATTAAAATATCAATATGTTCACTGGAGTCCGCGTTGACAATTTGATTTCACGCCTTGTGCCCTCGGCCTCGCTACCCTGCAATGCCACGATATTAAATGTTAATACAATGTTGCTACGTCGCCTTTGTTTTTTATTTGATATGAAATAAGTAAATCAATGATTTATAAAAAATTTGGTTACAAAAAAAAGGTTAGGTAAAAGCATTATTACGTGCAAGTCGATACTTTATAACATTCAACAAAATAAAAATGAATTCTGCGAATGTGCATCAATTATCCCGCGGACATGATACTTTTGACTACAATAAAGTCAACGACTCCTCCATGAAACTGACACATTTTTCGTTGAGCGGCGTGAAAGGCTCCAAACTGTCGACGCGCAATCAATACGAACCCTTGTTTTTTCTACTGACTAGTTCAGGTAGCAATACAAACAACAATAAAAACGTGACATATCAATCGCCTTTTTTTTTCTGTCGATGTCGCAAATTCGCACAAATCAAACATTGAAGTGTTAAAAATTTCTGATTACAAAGGGCTTTTAAAGTCGCCTGACAGGGAGCGAGCAGCAGCTTTGTCACACGGAATCATTAGTTAGCAAATGTCAAGCCCGAATCCGCTTCTTTTATTACACAAACAGCCTTACAAGACGTTAAGTCAAACAAGTAGGTAAACAACTCGCAACTTAAACCGTAATTTATAGTTTCTTTTAATATTGATCTTAAATGCTTTATTTGTATTTCACTTGTTACTGTCTACTGCACATTCCATAGCGGAGCTGGGTTAGCGTGGCTGGGTCGTATTTTCTACGTAAAATTAGGATTAGTATGATCCTGTATTCCTAGTTTTGTTGAACGTGAAGTAACGGCAGTAACGGATGAGATTTTTATAAAACTATGCATATTAATTTAGTTGTACAGATACATAACAGACAGCGATATTAATATTATAAACACCATTAAGTTCATAATAGTTTGTCTAAATAGGTAGTAAGGAACAACTGTTACAATGCACGGCTGGCGCAATATTTCATCGCGTCGTTCCGCAAAAACGTAACCCTTTTTTTGTTTTCTATTACAATTGTCACCCTTTCACTTCCATTTCAATTAAATAATGTCTGGTCATTTGTGTCGGGCGGGAGATCAGCAGGACTGGCAATGTTGCGCAGTCGCACAGTGTCGTGTTCGCGCCTCCCTTAACCCTCGGCGCAAAGTGCGCGTCATCCTGTGAGCACATTAATCACTCCTATTATTAAACTTGTTATTGTGTTCATTTGAAGATAACGTTTTATAAACGGTGCCGTCCGTTCACAACAAAATAAGCTTTATGTAACATCATGTAAGCGAATGCTTTCGTAAAAACCGTTGATTAATGATATTTTATGCTCTATCGATAATAACTAATCCGATTATGATTGTGAAATATGTTTTTTTTTATTTAAAGCAAGTGAAAAGTTGTTCTAGATGTATTTTAACGAAAACCCTATTCTAATACCGCAATGTGTTTTTTAAGCGAGCGGTAAAACCCATGGCCGTAGGTGTTGAGAAGTCCCGAGGCCACTGGCCGAGCGACTGATTCTGTTTACTTTACAATCTGTGCCACGAGCTACAGTCGGCATGACACAGGTGTGCCTGCGTCGCGTCTCGCGCCGAAATAGACAGTCACGATGAGGTATTTCCGATCTTAGCTTGACGTAACCAAACCCAAGCGCCGCCGCCGCCGTCGAGGTCTGTCGGAGGCTCGGCACGCCCGTCTATTTCTAAGAAGCACGTAAAGTCCAGCCTGCCATCAATTGACGGTTTTCCTTATTTACCTTAGATATTTAAAGAATATAAGTTTACTAGCTTCTGCCCGCGACTTCGTCCGCGTGAAATTTCACCCTCCTCCCATTCACCCTCTTAGGGGTGGAATTCCGAAGAACCCTTTCTTAGTGTCTCTAGGACCAGAGGTTTAGGCTGTGCGTTGATATATCAGTCAATAAGGACTTTGAATTTTATATTTATATAGATGTACAAACTTGTCAGAGTTGTGTTATAGGTAACATTAAACGGTAGGTTGTTTAATCCACCTACTTCCAATACTACAGTTTAGTTAAAACTAGTTTTAGGTATAATATATAATATAGGTATAATATATACTAAGCTAATTTATAAATATAATACTAAACCCGTATTATACACACATCAAAAGTGTCTAGGGATCAAGCATTTTTATGCGGATTTCTTGAGATTGAGATGTGGCTTTGTAATAAATTTATGATTTTATAAATTTATATGGATCCTTTTTGGTGCATTTCATAATTTGAATCAGGAACTGTGAATGAAATTCGAGTAAAAGATGAAAATCAGCTGTCAATATTTTCCCTATAAAAACATACAACGCATTGAAGACATTATTAGTGCTACTGTTTCCCTACTACTGATTAAAACCAACGTTATTATGGAGCGGCGACGTCATTTAAGCAGGGAAGAAATGCTCAGAGCCGTGGGAATGATAGAAGCTGGTTCCCGGCAACGTACTGTGGCTTTAGCTCTGAATACAAGTCAGAGTGTTATCAGTCGACTTTGGACACGTTACCGAAGCACTGGTACCGTGGCTGAGCGCCATGGAGGACGGTATCGCTGCACCACACGGAGACAAGACCGATACATTCAAATCTTAACTCGAAGAGCTCCAACAATAACCGCCATGATGTTAGCCGTGAGGCTTCATCACTCTTCAGGGAACTTAATTAGCGACCAAACAGTCAGAAACCGCTTGCATGAAGTGAACCTTCATTCCCGAAGACCGCTACGGGTACCACCTATAGCAATGCACAATCGTAGGATTCGATATCAATGGGCTCTTGAACACAGAAATTGGGCAGAAGAACAATGGCGTTTCGTGTGCTTTTCTGATGAGTCTCGTTTTGGTATGAGACCGGATACAAGACGTATACGACACTGGAGAACCCCTGGACGTCAACAGCGATTAAAATCCTGCCAGGAAGTCCATCCTTATAGTGGTGGAACCATCATGGTATGGGCGGGTATTTGGATCGGCGGAAGAACTGAGTTGATTTGGATCAGAGGCAACCTCAACGCTCAAATTTATGCTGAGACGATTGTATCAGACGTCATCGTTCCTCTACAAGTGCAAATCGGTCCCTTATTTCAGTTAATGCATGATAATGCACGACCGCACACCGCAAGAGTTGTAAGACAGACTCTCGCCGCAGCTAACATCAATGTCCTGCCCTGGCCTGCTCAGTCGCCAGACTTGAACCCGATTGAGCATGCATGGGATATGCTACAGAGAAGAGCTCTGCCGAATATGGAGGGTATCCAGTCGCAAGAAGACCTTTTTTTGTTGTTGCAACGAACATGGGCGGCCATTCCACAGCGTGATTTGGATGAACTCATTTTGAGTATGCCAAACCGATGTTCTTGTGTTGTTAGTGTTCGCGGTAGAAACACGGATTATTAATTGTTTAAGTTACCCAATAAAATTTTAGAGAAAACTGTTATTTCAGTCTTTTTTTCGAACTTTTGTGTTAGTGGTTCAAATGTCAAAAATCCCTTTATTAGGAAAATGGCAAATTTCTTTATTAATGCAAAGGTGACTTGGTTTATCGTTACTGTGACAAACGAAAACACTTTATTTGATGAATCCTTAAAGAAAATTTTAATTAATATCAATCAGGAGAAAAGTTATTGCAAAAATATATGTTGATCCCTAGACACTTTTGATGTGTGTATTTGTAAATTAGCTTAGTAAAAGTAGAGAAAATTTTAAGAGAAGGGTTTAGCATTTTAGATACCTACTTCATATAGGCAGACATTGATTGGGTGATGCCCTATCTCCCCAAGTTCCAAGTCCCCCAAAGCTTTTATTATTAACTAAAAGTTGTACGACTCTGCATTGACCGAAATTGTGTAAGTACGTATTGTGTAATGTTATGTGTATAATAATAACTAGAGAGAACCAATGGGGTAAAAAGCGTAATATTTTCATTGCAATTTACGTTTACTTAATTAAATATTATTAACACGATGCAATACTGATAAGTGATAGATAACAAAAGTCATTATTCTGACGTCATTGACATGAAATCGCGAAATAAAAATCAGCTGTTCCCTACATTTATCTTCGTCTATCTCGTCAAAATGTAGGGAACAGCTGATTTTATTTCGCGATTTCAGGTTTGGTCCCATAGTAAAAGTTGTTCATAATGATGAGTACAATGACCTCTTAAGAGGTTGCTGGTGTTTTTCAAATAACCCTGTATAGGTAATATACGTGGTGCATTGCACACAAATGAACCTGGACATTTTCATTTTATGTTAGTTTTAATTTGTTTTTACTAAGTGTTCCTAGCTTATGGTGCTGTGTCAAATAAACTTATTTCTTTCTTTGTTTCATTTTTAAACTAAATTTGTTAAACTGCTATTTATACAACGTGTCCCAAAATTCAACGACAAGCGCGCGCCAGAGGATCTAATGACCTGCTCATGACTACTCGAGAAAAATAATGAAAAAAAAAATATCTAAATTTTATTGGAAATTACAAAAAATACATTGAAATCCTTCTAAAATTGCCACCCCTTAATATATTTTTAACTACCATGACCACATTTTTTCAAATATCTGTTTTTTATCCACGACAACCGTTAAAAATCTCAGAATGCCTGTGATTTTTACACAAAAATTAATCAGTATTATTTTTTTTTTCCTTAAAATTATCAAAGTTTTTTACTTTCCTATTTGTCCAGTTTTGTAATTACCAAAAAACTGAGATATTTTTTTCATTATTTTTTCTCGAGTAGTGATGATCAGGTCCACCCTCTGGTGCCCGCGTCGTTGAATTTTGGGACACGTTGTATAAAACAATTAATACAATTGCAAGATCTGACGTTTACAATCACACACACACACCATATGAGTCAGACAGTAAGTAAGTTGTTCAAGTGGACTCAACCGGAACAGAACCAGTATTTTGTTATAGCCTTGTTTATATCCAATTATGTCAATAGCGCAATCTCACTGGGATTTTACTGTATCATGCAATACGAAAGTTTTTTTGAACACGGAATAGGGGAATTCCATTAAGTATAGATATGTGTTAATTAATATTCTACAAATGCATCAAGGTGCTAGTTTTTAAAATAACATACTGTGGACAGTCCTACTTAACTAGACAGCAGACAAACTTAATTAATTTGCTTAGCAATGTCCCTATCAAAAAAAAAAAAAAAAAATAGAAAAGTTTTCCTGGGTGATCAAGAATTGAACATGCATCATTAGGTACCGTCGTACAAATGCCCAGCGTGACCAGATTCAGTATTTTTAATACTTTTACGGTGTATTTTATCTTTTTCGGGCATCAGTATTTTTGAAGATACTTAACTGTTTTTAAAATACTTACTTCCGCCAACCACTTACCCAAAAAACCCCAAAATACCTTCAAAAATACAGATGCTCGGAAAAGAAAAACTCCAATAAAAAATACTGAATCTGGTCACGCTGCCGATGCCAAAACAGCACACATTCCGGCTAAGTTACAGCAATTTCGGAAAATAAAGAATGATTATTTTGTATTTGAGCTTAGTTCCTAAACCCTTAGATAATATTTATCTTTTCCAGAATTCATTCGTATCTAAAGGTTAAAATGTGGAAGATCATTCAGATAGGTACAGTCAGCAAAGGAGATAAGTATGCAGGGTCGTCGAATATAGTTGAAGTTTAGTAAGAAACCGTTTGATGTTTTCGAATAAAACATAATTTAATTAATAGAAAACAAACAGTTCATTTATCAAATTAAATTTCATTCGAAAACATCAATCGGTGTCTTAGTAAACTTCAACTACATTCGACGATCCTTCTCCTTTGCTGACTGTACTTTACCTCCATTTTTCTTCCCTTCGTTACTTAGTACTATTTCCAATTTTAGGTAGACGTCGAGCATCATCGAGTCGAACGTGGTGATATTCCCATCAGCTGAACCAACGGCCGGTTTCGTCAAAATGGGGCCATTTTTATTTGGCGTGCAGACCAATTCCCAGTAGGTACTTGTAAAAAACTACTGCCTGATTGAAGCGCAGCATGATTTATTGGTTATCGTGGACTCCAGCTTTAAAAGAGATCCCGCTTTCAGACAGTATTGTATCCGGCAGCTATAAGTAGAATAATAGCTAAGAATAGAATGCAGAGACATTCCTATCTTCACGAACAGTTACGTAGATAAATATTGCCGGTATTCCCCCAACGCAGGTATTTCCGGAGCTCGAGCGATAGAATACTAACACTTGAGAGGCAGATCTTACGTAATCAAATCACACGATGTAGATTGTAGCTATTTCATAATTTATAAGATAGAAGGTACATTAGAGATTACGGACACTGGACTTTCCTATACAAACTCCATCTAATTAACTTTATAGTTGAAGCGGTATACAATGAAGATGTAAACTACCCATAGCCAATATTAGGTCCCCTTAGTGCAAGAGACTATCACTTGAGACAGTAGGATTTTACGAAATCCATTGGTAAAGTAAGCCTTGGCCAAGCCTTGGCCCTACAATGAGACAATAATAGGCTGGTAGGTATGATTGTGATTTATTCCGGTCTGATCCCCTGAACCCCCCTCCACCCCCCCCTGGTTCCCCCGCTAGTTCTTCTTTAATTCGGTTGTGTGATGTGATGTGACACATTCAACTTTGAGCTACAATTGTAATTTTATCTAATTGAATTGCAGAAATATATTTTTTATGTTTGATTGTTCTATAGACAGTGCATTTTAGGCGTCATGGCTTTGCGTGCGAGATCATTGACATACAATGCCTCAAGTCAATGGCACAATGAATAATTTACCTACTTATCGACAAGGACACGCCATGCGCCATGCAGGGAATTCCAAAACATGAATATGGTAGGCCCGTGCCGCGTGGTCGACGACACCAAGGCGGCGGCGGCGGCGGCGAACAAATGTTGTGGAGAACGTATTCACTTTCACGATATCGTAAAATACCAAACATCTTTTTCCTTATAGCAATTTAAGCTGATCTGAAAGCACTGCTTGCGAGAAAGTTTTTAATTTTTGTAATTATAACAGTTTGCAGCTCTTTAGACCGTAGGTGTAAGTAGAATATAGGTAGGTATAGGTACCTAATGGCGGGCTATCAAGGGAGTAGTCTCTCAAATTAGTTCATGTTAATCACCCGACACATTAAAAATTGAAATTGACGCACTAAATTGCGTGAAGTGAAAAGCGTAAATGCTAAGCATTTAGTAATAACAGCGAACCCAAATATCATATATATGTGTATATATATGCTTTTCTTTCTCTATTATATATGTATGTATAAAATAAGTACTTATAGAATTTGTAAAAGTATCCAATATTGTGGATTCTAATTGAAATAAGTAAGCGATAATCAAATGATCACGTTTGACAGCATTTATATCTGCCAATCGCCAAGACGTGCCAAGCGAAGCGCAAGGGGACTACTTACCTACCTTTTTTCGAAGCGCTTCGTCGTTTTTTTTGAACCCTCATAACTTGAGTTTGGATTATACAAGATAAACAAAATTCTCGGGATATGATTTCAATAGTGGACTTATCTTTACTAATTACTAATATAATATAATACAATATAATAAAGAGGAAAGATTTGTAAGTATGTAAGTGTTTGTAAAGTACTGGACCGATTTTAAAAATTCTTTCACCATTTGAATGCTACATTATCACTGATTAATATAGGCTTTTTTAAATGCAAGAAAAAATAAAATGTTTAAAAATAAATGTCCACCCGTGCGAAGCCGGGACGGGCCGCTAGTTAAACATATAAAGTTTCAATTGCATAGCTCTTATACTTTAGATTTGATTGATATCTAAAATACCCCGATTTCGTCACTGACTCACTTATGATCATCAAAACTCTTAGGGTACTTCCTGAAGTCCTAGAAAGCTGAAATTTGGTATGTAAGCTAGTATTAGTACATAAAAAACAAAAAAGATCTAAAACTTTTACCGCCCAACCCCTTAAACTAGGGGATGGAAGTTTGTATGAGACTTCCCGCAAATTTTGATGCTAGAGATCTGAAAATTGAATAGGGACTCCTTGTTATAAATAATAAAATACATATTTCAGGATTTTTAGTAAATCAACCCAATAAAGAAAAAAAAATTTTTTTTCATGCAACTTACTAAATGAAATGAAATCCCACCAAAAACATTTTGATGTGAAATGTTGCCAAGACGAGACCATATGGCTCGCACTATCAAAAAGTTGTCAGATCTCATGTAGAGCCAAGCTTCTAACTCTACACGCCCTAACTCTACAAGTCCTAACTTCACAAACTCTACACCTTATGTGGTTTCGCTACCATCACATGGGCGTAAGGTGAAAAATTTATTCACTGTTCATTACTTTTCTATTATACAATAGTTATCTTAGTAACGAAACGTCCAATCCTCAAATTTTGACTAAGGTGTAGAGTTTGTGAAGTTAGGCCTTGTAGAGTTATGGAATGTAGAGTTAGAAGCTTGGCTCTATCTACATGAGATCAGTAGGCCAATTCTCGTCATTTAAAACGTTCAAAATCTAGTCGCAGTCTCATCTCGGCGACAAACAAATGTCAAAAACTTGTCAAAATGTAGGGAAATTTGAAGTATTTTTGACAGATTGAGACTGGGACTGTGAACGTTCTTAAAAATTACGAGAATTGGCCCTCTGATAACTTTTTGACAGTGCGAGGCATGGTCTCGTCTTGACAATATTTTACATGAAAATGTTTTTGGTGGTATACTTCACTAGCATATTTAAATGCTGAATATAGAAATAGATTCTGAGTCACAGTTCTACTAACTTAATTATTGATGTATTAAATTAGAATATAACGCGAAAAAAATGGAAGGAACTCCCCGAGCTCGTCCCGCGTCACATCGGACAATCGATGACGGCGGGTGAGACGCAAACGGAACTCAGCAAACCGGTTTGGATTTACTCGTACTACACATTAGCATTCAATGCGAACCGTCTATGACTCAGATGCACACACCACACGAGCTCATAGCGAAGTTGTATCACTTGAACATTTTACAAACATAGAACTTATCAATACCTAACTAGGTAGTTTGGCAACAAGTTAAGGTGCAGATTTAAAAATACTCATTTTATTCAGAAAAAGCCCTTCCTTAGCTAATGTTCTAATGTTTATCATTACATAAACTAAAAGAGAAAGTTACTTTTATTCATAAATCTTGTGACTGTGAATCCAACATTGTAATGTCGGCACTGTTGGCAGGTATCCAGAAAGAAAACAATTGCTAAAAGGCTCCGCTACGCGTCGCACCCTCATTATAAAATAATAATAGTTGAAAGTTACACGCCCATAAAACAATAGTCCGTATCAACGAGCCGGTCGGACCCGTCCGTGACTATGTCTGCAGTTTACACGTTTACAGTTCTAAATTTAACAAAGGCTAATTTTGTTGCATTTTATTACTTTGAAATAGGATCAGCACCCATTAGGGCACTTTTTGCCACGCCTTTTATTAGGGTGTCGTCCGAAGGCCGCGCGGTGAAAGACAAAGCGGTGACCGGAATTGCTCGCATAAACAACGTCTGACGGCTTCTTTGCCGGTTTACGACCGTCCACGGCCGCTGGTTTGCAGCAGGCGGCCCGCTCTAATGAAACGGCCATAATCTTTGAATTTGCACACGCATGCTTGGTAAAATTAATGCTTGAAATTCTAAATTAGATGGATGTATGGACAAGTTCTAATTAGATCATTTTATTAGGGTAATTTCGTCACCCCGGCCGGATGATAAGTTTCATGGATCACAAGGTATTCAGTAGCGCCTTTGGGTGGTCTTTGATTATTTACAGTTTCAGAACACCTACCTCAGGCCCATCTTAAATACTTTTACACTATAATGATGACGTTGGCAAAAATTCAAATAGGTAGTCGACCGTTACTAAGGTTTCTTAAATTCCTTACAGTTTAAGTATTAGTTATTTAAGTCGAAATTATTAGGTACTTAGTAGATACCTACTTAAAAACCTCTTATCGATTGATTGAAGAATGTAGATCATTGTTTACTGTGAGCGTACATTATATGGAGACAGCACATTCAACACTGAAATAGCTGGTATTAATGAGAGAAGAAAAAAACAAGGTTTGAAAAATACGAATCGTACGAGTTGAAAGTACGTAAGCATCGTATTATACCTACATACGATACCTTCTCTCAACTCTCACTAATGATAGATTCGATGATTAGTCGTTTTTTTTTGTAACGCTCAGAGTTTTGGTTCGTTCTTGGGTATTTTTCATTCTCAGTAAGAAGGTCCTGAAGGTCCTCTTCGTAGAATATCGTTCACAACTGTCGGCGTCAAGCTGACAGAAGAACAACAGCAGACAGCAAAATGTTTCAAAACGAAATTAGTAAAGAAATTAAGGAACAAAAAACGTTATTTGGAAGGGTGGCAATAAAATAAAAGATCGTAACAAATGACTCAACTGCCCGAACGCGCCTCACATTAAAATACATGTTAATGGGAACACGTTGTTGTAACCCTTTTCTTTATTGTGTACTTTTTGTTTTATTCAGGGGTCAATGCGTACTTTTTGCTCTACATCTATGAAAAGGTTTATGAATCAATTAATTAAATGTCTCCACGGTCATTGTCACTGTGTAAATATGTAAATGAGTGACTAAGTAACAAAGCTGTGATTTATTGGTCATGGTCATAAAAAGCTTGTACTGGTAGCAGCCGAGGTGAGAAATACGGAACATTTGTTCAGTGCACTATAAGTTAAACAATATGAACGACATGTTAACAATGACAAAACAGGATTATACCGGACTGGGCGCAACGAGGAATTATCTGTAATGATATACCTACGGATAATAATTTTAGTCCATGTAAAATTGGAATACTTAATATGTAGTACCTAAGCGTAACCTGAAAACCCCCTGAACTCTAGTTTTTTGGTTCTACGACGGTTGATAAGATGCTATCTATGCTATTTTTACTACTTACCTACTAAGATTATTCTTATTTTTTTTTAAATAAGTTAGCATGTAATTCGTATGCCACATTATCTGAAATGGAATAAAAACAACACATATTTCTACTACAGGCGATTTACGAGTAGGAACTTATCTAAAAGGATGTGGTTTACGTCGCGATATCACATTAACTACACTATAAAAGTGTAAATATTTATCTACTAGTATTACTTACTGTAACTTGTTCGTAGATAACAAACAAACTTTGTGAACTTTTACAGTTTAGCATGATCGAGTCTATTCATAATAACCATGATTCTTACGATTTATACATTGTCCACCACCCTCCTCTTTCATCTAGAATACAGTTATCCAGCTATAACTTTATTATTTATTTATTTATATATACTTTATTGTACACCAGAAAATACATAACTTAAAAAAATAATGTTTAATGTTTGATTTGAAATGTATTTTAAAACGGTTCAGTGGATCGGGAATGTGCTACCGACCCGTGTCTCCTGGGAATAAGAAAAAAACAATGTCTAAGATTTATTCTACTTCAGAAAGAACAAACAAAAAGTATTGCCTGAAAGAACAACTGACTGGTACAAAGTGTGTTATAAAACAATATTTTCATTGTCACTCAACCGTACACTTGACGCCAAGATGAGGCAAAACCTTGGACAGAAACAAAGCAAAACACAAGATTCAGACTACTAGAAGTATAAATGTAGAAAGCCAAAGGCCATGGAAAGGACTGGGTACGTCTGTTATTGTCAAAATCATCACGAAATAACAGTGTATCTGTAAAAAAAAGGAGATAGCCTAGTCGTAATGAATCTATCTGAACAGAAAAAAAAAATGTTTGTTCGTTAAAATTATGTGTGGAAATCGATTGTCATAGTATAATGGAAAATGTCGTGAAGACAGTTTGGAGTATGAATGTGCATGGGTATATTGGCTATAATAGTAGGAGAAGACCAACGATGGGGAAACAATGGATGGAGTGTGTGAAAGATGATAATTATGCTAATAGAAAGACGGACTACCGAGATGACGAATAATATAGAAGTATGGAAGAAGATGTTGCGCTGACCCTAAATAAATTAGGATAAGGGCAAGAGAATGATGATAGTTAAAATTATAATAAAACCATGGCTTGGTTTTCAATGAAACTTTTTCCAGTAGATAGTTAGACGTAAATCCAACTTCATAGTTTTAGTTTAGTTCACAAATCGTTATCAGGTTCTACCTATATGGACAGTGACGATATTAAAACTCGTGGGCGTGAGAATATTTTTGTGGGAACTACGTTATCAATTACATACATATTTTTACTAAACAGTTTATAATAATTTAGTGCACTCAGATTTATGAGGTCACATGTCATCTTCAAAAAAACCTATTAAAATGTGGAAAATTGAATTTATGTTAGAGAGTGTACAAACATTGTGATGAAAAGGCACACTTAGTAAAGGCTTCATAATGTTTTAAAATAAAAAAACCTATGGTGACTAATTTTTTCCGGGTACGTTGGGTATATCAGACAGTTTTGGTATCCTGAAACAAAGATCAATTAATACATAAAAGGGCCTAACATAGAATCTTTAGGCCGCCGCCGTTTTTTCTACAAAAAAAAACTTTTTTACAAAAAAAAACAACCGACTTTAAAAAAAACACTAAAAAGTGAAAAATAACTTTAATTTCGGAAGTCGGTGTCGTTGGTTCCGCATTTTCTTTTATTGACACCGACTTCCGAAATTAAAGTTATTTTTCACTTTGTAGTGTTTTCTTGGAAGTCGGTTGTTTTTTTTTTGTAAAAAAGTTTTTTATTTTTCACTTTTTAGGGGGCCAGTTTCTAACTTCTAAGTTACAATAGCCTAATGTCAACTGCTCATCACCTTTTACAAAATATTGCTTTTCCCGATGCAGGGACGTTAATTGTTGAGGAGTTCTCCTTGTAAGACCAGGAAAACTGGAGCTGATTGAGAAGTCACCATCAGCTGCACTTCACGATACGCACTGTGCTTAGCTACCACATTAAAGTACCTAATCGAATCGCACACGAGTAGTTCCGATGGCCATCTGTGGTCATCGTCAGTTCCATTTCACCGAATGTAGCTTTTTGAGAGCAAATGCACGATTTAATATAAAAAATACCCAAATCGCTATAGGTGTGCCTACAAAATTTGAGGGTTTCCCTCGATTTCCATAGGATTCCCTCATCAGATTCCGATTTGGTGAAAATGCATACCCTTCCAAATAAAAAAAGAATTTTGAAAATCGGTCCACAATTGGCGGAGTATTCGCGTAACAAACACACAAAAAAAAACATACCGTCGAATTGAAAACCTCCTCCTTTTTTGAAGTCGGTTAAAAATGAACCTTGTTATGATAATGAAATACAAAAATCTGTATTGCACTCCCTGATAAAATTCTTATTATGAATTTTATTGACACGTGGGAGGGTGTTTCTACTTTCATCAAAGCTCCTCTACAGCTTGCATATAGATCAAAGGTTGCGCGCTGGCCACGTGGCCATCCCTTCACAATAAAGAGATACGTGACGAATTCTGATATTTCTAGTATGATTATTAGAACAAATAGGCAAGTGTTGTTCTTTGCTGTTGAGCCCGAAGTACTTACATTTATTTTCGTAACGCTTTTAATATCTAATGTTAAAATCTATCTACTTAGGTACTGCCTTCGCAAATAATTTTTGTTTTTTCTAAATTAGTGAATCAGTTATGCAAAGCATGCAGCCAGCGTTACATAATTACCCAGATATGTTTGTTAAACCATGTTTATGTAGAAGGTTTATAGTTTATGCTTTTAGGTTTATGATCTCTTGATTATCACTTCTGCTTATTAAAAACCATTGCTGAACACATTTCGTTGTCAAACCAAAACCTGCTATGTACAAAAGTATACTTTTGAGATATTGAGAAAAGAAGTTTTCCTGAAAAATTTTACATGGGAGTTAATTTTTTTAAGTATTTTATTTCAAAGTTATCATTATTATATTCGTTTGTATGATAAACACATAAAACTAGTAATTTATTTATTTTTTAGATTAAAGAGAAAAAAAAAGCATATAGCAGATTTTAAGTAGTCAATTTTTTTTAAGGCACATAATAAAAATAATATTTAAATTACGTAAATATTTAATGTTGACACATAAAAATGACTGTATTAATTAGGCTTATATTTAAGGCAATCATAAAATGGATGGTAGTCACGATCTATAAATGGTTTCAATTCTTGAAGTTGATTAAACTTTGATTATTTCCAATGGACCATCATAAAATGGCGCAGGTTCAGGGTACTCTTGGGGAACTTGCCTTCGCTGCGGAAGAATTGAATAATCTTCTGGATGACGGAGTTTGAAATACACATCGCCAGAGCCGCGTGTATTTAAAGGATCTGATGTCATTTACTGTACCCTTCCTTTTACTTGGTCTAATAGACTGGTAATTTGTCAATAGATTTCCATTATCTTTGAAAAAATCATAGTGAACAACTCTAATATCATAAGGTTGTTTGGGCCGTGCTTGTCACATTTTTTGACGTAATCCTGCCTGAGGTGCATAAATAGGAGGTTATAAGTAATGCTCGATTGCAGAATGGACACTATCGACCTCCATCATAGTGTGTCCCTTTTCTAAAATGATTTGCTCCACTTCTACTTTAAAAAAATAAGCAATTTGTTACTTATCAGTTTTTATTTGACAAAGTTTTAGCTGCTGCACATAGCACATTTTATTCTGAGGCCATAGTTCCACAACTAGTGGTCATAAGCACATAGCAGTTCTTTTATATGAGAAATAAGGCCGTGACTTATAAGCTGTGGTCAAAATCTTGAAATCTCAAAAAACGGCTTAGCAGATTTTGGTGCGCCATTTTATAATAAAGACTTGGTCCTTATGCTTCTGACTTCAGAGTATCTCTTGTACAGTACTCACGTCGTGTTGTTTGAGGAATATCTTTTAAGTAGCTACGAAATGCGACAGCAAAAACAGATCTTCAATAAAAAAATAGCAAAAATTTCAACACTTATCGAGCGCCGATCGTACTCAGATGCTTTCAACAGCACTTGATACATTTCACAAGGCGCGCCGCCCTTTGTTACCAAACAGACACATTAAACGGTTCGCCTGACTACGATCATTGAGACGTTTCACTTCTGTCCAAATGTTTAGATCTATATCTGCTAATTGACACTATATTTGTCTAATCCACCACTACACCTGGAACAGTAGGAAACCATTGCAAAACAATATAATCGGATAAGTGCGGTGTCTTACGTTATTGAGTTACATTTTTTCATTTGCTGCAGCTTATTCTTTTATAGTAAAATACATCTTCAAACTAAAAGCTTTTGATGGTAACAAGATAGCCTACAGTACTATAAAACAAGAGTGAATATCAATAGTTAAGGCGAAAACGCCAGGGTACCTTGCGAAATTCGCGACCGTAACTAATATAATTATGTATTTAAAGAATTATATAAATCAAAATCAGCTGTCAAGTTCAAATTAACCTAATAAATGAATTTTTCATGTTTTAAATTATTTTACAAGGCCAATTCTAACTTAGAGACCTTGATTGATGACCCTAATGATTGTAAATAATTATGATACTTACCTAATAGCTTTTTAATTTCTGTAAGTAGGTTTGTACAAGCAGTTTTACACGTTAATCATATTTTAAAACCTAGATGAGGTCGGCGTTCCCTGTACGACTACTTTGTAAAGAAAGACCGAAACAAAATCAAAGAGTCACATTCTCTTTTAAAGTCCAGACATGATCTTGGTCAGATCATATGAGGACCATGTACCTAGATAGGTATCTGAAATAGTCCTTTGAGTTATAATTCTGTAATTTCATAAGTAACAGACACTTATTTATTTATTTAAGGATTACCAACGAGATACATTACAATTAACTTTTTCCATTATAGAATTTGTAATATATACATTATCCTGTAATGCACACTCAATTACAGGTAACCACAGCTCACAGCACAGCATTATCGAGTACACATGCTCTGATAACATAATTAAATTATAAATACATACATTTAAAAAAGAACCAATATACTTGATAATAAGAGATTTACATGCTATTATAAAAGATAAAAATTACATTTATACAATACAATAAAACAAAGCAGTTAATATTAAAAAAAAATAATTAGTTATTAAAAAGAATGCTTAGTTTAAAATTAAATTAAAATTAAATTATTTAATTATAAGAATGTAATTAAAAGAAATGTCCTATAACTGAAAGTGCTTATAGAGTTTATTTTAAAAGTGTTAAGACTGTCATGATTTATATCGATTTCAGCTTTGCGGCATAGGTAAGTAAACTTGTACAATTTAGTAGACCTCGTAAGGGGTGGGTTGTCATCTAAGTTGGTTTTGTGCATAGGTTGTTTGAACAGATTGTAGGTATGTGACCGTGGTAACCTGCAAGGAACTTTAAAATATACCTTGGATTAGTTGAGTGTTTAGTTTAGATGTCTCTAATTTGTGAAGGAAACAAAGATCTAGTACTTTTCTAATATTGGTGAGGCTTTAGAGTTTGAATTGCTGAACACGATCTTTATAGGAATGTAAGTGTATCGCATTTTTACAAATCAAATCAAATCAAATCAAATCAAAATCGTTTATTTGCATAAAATGTGGTAGGTACAAGAGATGATAATATGTAAAATTGTAGTGCAAAGACACATTCCGCCATGTAATGATGGCATGCAAATATTTAATACATGAAGTAGGTAAGTATGTATTACAACATACAGTATTAAACTAATAAGGAAGTTAAATTATTAAAGGAACATAACTAATTTAAAAAAAAAAATATTACAATGCATTTCTGAAGTGGTAGGACTGACAAGATTTTTTATTAAGAAATTCGCCGACAGAATAAAAACTATGTGTTAACAACCATTTTTTCAAAATTACTTTGTAGATGATACAAGAACCTCTTTTGAACTTGGTCAATACGTTGCTTTTTGCTTATGAACGTTATAACGGGGTCACCATACTAAACTTGTGAACAGTATTCCAAATTACTGCGAACCAACGTCTCATAAAGAATAATTTTAGATTTAGAGTCATTGAAGGAGTTCACTTGTAGGAATTCAGGGCCATGATCCTTGCTGATTCATATATTGACACAGGCAGACAAATAAATCGACAGGTTAAGTTTGGAAAAGATAAATAAATTGAGTAGGTAGGTACTACTTAGGTACTTAACTATCTATACATACAAAAACATGATGTGAAAACAGACACTAAAACTTATAACAGTTCGTAGTATTCAGATCTAGGTATAGGTATATAACAGTTTGGTTAGATCACAAAATTCCCAGTGAGGTCTGTAGGACAGTGGCCCCGATTCTGTTGTTCACAAACTAAACTAAATTTAAGTTCAGTGCATCTTTTTCTTTCTATTTCATTTTATATAAAGGACAGAAGATAAATATTAGTTTAGTCCTGTCAAATTAGATAATCCACAGACAAGTTTAGACGTGATTAAAAAATTGGCTTAAAAAAATACGTCAATTTACGTCAGGCGCTGACTAATTTGATAGGACTAAACTAATATTTATCTTCTGTCCTTTTCTTAATGAAATAGAAAGAAAAGGAACTTAAATTTAGTTTAGTTTGTGAACAACAGAATCGGTGCCAGTGGCAACTTAACTAGGTAGGTATCCTACTTGAGTACCTAGTTAAGTTACTAATAGATACTTACATTTAAGAATCCTCTTATTCCAAATAAATTTCAAAAATACATACACAAAATAAACACTCATTTGGGCATTTTTGTTTAAACTGCTACCTATCTTTGAAAATAGCTTACTGAAATTGTTTTGGATATTTTAGCTAATTCTTGGTTTAGTCGAATGATAAATCTTACAAATGTTGCTATGTATGTATTTTTTTATTATAAGGCGCTTATTTCAAATAATATATGTAAATAAATAGTAACTTAGATACGTTTTGGTCATGACCGTTACCAAATAATAAAAAAGTCCGGAAAAAGTCCGTTACCGGTCGAACTCGAGTGTCCACTGAAGACAGACCAAAACTGACACTTCAAAATGGCTGCTGATGTTAACATATTTGATTTGGTGTTCTTATTTAAATAAAAAATCGGCGAGTAGTAGAAAAAAAATCAGTACTAAAATGGATCAATTTACGGTCACGGTGCAAGGACATGTCCACTTAACACATACCAAGGGGACAGAATATAAACTTTAAAATGTTATTAAATACTTGTGTTATAATATTATAGAGTTTAACATGGTTGAAAGCTACAAATTTATAACAAAAACTAAAATATGTGGAGTATGTAATAAGAAGAAAATAGCGAAGAAATAGTTTAACATAGGTCATATCTAAAAGAGGACAGTACTGCAAGACTTATGATGCCACAATTCTGGATTTAATTTTGTTATTTGTTTTAAGTTTCTGTTAACAATTTAAGTAAAAAAAGAAAACTTTAGTCTTTTGGATCTATTCAATAATTACTCGATACTTCCATGTCATAAAAATGTTAGTTATTTGCAACTTGTATGTATGGGACATCCCATAAGAGGGTTGGTAGCCATTTTGACGAAAATGCCCATTTAGCATAGTTAACTACAAAGTTCATACACCCTAAAGCAGCTTTCTATATCAAATAAAGTGCGGATAGGTTCTCTCGTACCTGATTTCCTCCGAATAAAAGCTGCAGTTATATTTACAGACTTGGACGTTGAGTTCAGACGCCATATCAATAACAAGAATGTGTTAATAATAATTTATAAGTACATACATATGAGACCCTTTTATTGAATTTTATGCCATTATGGAATATAATTAGGCTACTGGGCGTCCAATAGGTGCAGCTTTCATGCCTTACAAAAATATCACGTTTCACGCGCTCTATCGCATCCTGGGATCCTACTCCCCTTTTATAAAACTGTATATAACGTACTTACATTTATCTCGTTACAAAGGAACAAAGGATCTGATACAACTACATAAAACACTTCAAACGTCGAAAGAGGATAATGCCCATCATTATAAATTCATGTGTTTTGTCGTTTACAGTATTTATTTTGAACAGTTTCGAGGGGGAAAACCCTCTTTTCGCTTGAAAGCTCCCGAAAGCGCGTAGAGAAGGCGTCGGGCGGTACCGCAGGGCCCTGTCATTGGCCCACTGTTCCCCACCCGGCGGAGACTCCGCCCTGGTGGAAATGCTCCCTGAACCTTTGAGCGAGCGTTCATTCAGTAACCGTTTGTCGTAGTGGCAGGTAGTCGTGCCGCACGGGTACAAGTATTGCGAACTAACACCCATTTGAATCATCGGCGTCGCTGAGTCAGTGTGGTGCGCGTATTAACACTCGGGTGTGATGGTGAATAATATTCTAGTGTGTTCTTAATCTTCGTGTAATGCACGCCATGAGTGATCCAGCTGCTTTGGCAGGCATGTTGCCTTTCGATTCCATCGGACTGTACGAACAGCCGAAACCACGTTTTATCTTTAAAATGCCGCGGGTAGTTCCAGATCAGAAAGCCAAATTTGAATCAGACGATCTCTTTAAAAGACTGAGCAGAGAAAGTGAGGTATGTAAATTAATATATTCAATTTTAAACGTCACAATATAAATATATAGCTAATTAAACGCGTTACTGAAACCATTTTAATCGTAACAGGAAAATTAGTTAAATTATTAAGTCATCCGTTTGGAAACATTGTAATTGTTTCATTTGTATTGTTTTCCTTTTACAAAATTGTATTCACATTTTATTACTTTATTGTATAAGTTACAAAAGAACTTGATGGACCAGCTCAATCCGTAGACCGTAGGTACTTCAAGAACATGTACATGAGTAGCTAATTAGTGTTTTGGTGACGTCAGGTGAGGTACACGGGCTACCGCGACCGACCGCCGGAGGAGCGCCAGATGCGGTTCCAGAGCGGGTGTCGCGAGGGCCACACGGAGATCGCGTTCACCGCCACCGGCACCAACCTGCAGCTGGTCTTCGACCACTCGCCCTACAATAACCGAGGCTGCGACTTCCAGAAAGAGAGCGGCAAGGTAATTAACTACTGTATTATTTTCCTTTCAAAACAACTGTTATATACGGTTCGAGTATAAATTATAAGTTCCTAATATGGTAATATAACATGGAGCTTCCCGGCTGATTATGTGTAGTTCTGAGTACCTATCCTAAATGGGTAGATAGTTCATTTTCATCAAAATATTTGTCGCTTAGAGCCAGGGATTTTTCCACGGTTTTTCCAAACGAGGCGAGGTATTCTCGTCGTAGCGCGTAGCAAACAAGCCACATTTTGTAGTGAAAGTTAACCTACCTATACCTAGCAATAATCAAACAATCGACCTTAATTGTTACGCCATTTATGACCAGGTAATTTAAGCTCGTAATAAATGCCTACATTAGTTTAATTAATATTTCATCATTAACCAATATTGAATTTAACAACAACCTACATTTTATCTAGGTAACCTAAAAATGAATTCGGCTTAAAAAGCTAAGATTTCTGAAATATTTTTTAAAAATACGAATCGCGTTTCGTAAGGCCTGAAGAATATCGAACGAAAGGTAAAATCAAAAATATTATTTAGGTATTCTGCGATTATAGTGTAGTTGTCGAGGTAGCTGTAGGTATAGGTAGACGATTATATTTACAAGAAGGTGTAGATGATATTTATATTCTGATTCTAACAACATACATCGCCTGTAAATTGGAGATAAGTAGGAACAGAGTAATATTCTTAGATAGATGTAACAAGTGAAAGTAGGTATCCTCCAAACATAATGCGATTTATTTTATACAACTATACATAGTGATTGGAGATTTCCTGAAGAGAATCTCTGCAAAGTCAAAGTCAAATCATTTATTTCAAATAGGCACTTAAAAGGCACTTTTGAACGTCAAAATTAAAAATTAAAAAATAGAATTGATTCTATTCGCCCATCTGCGCTAAAATAGTTCTAGAAAACACAAAAAAAAAAGATGTTATTTGAGCTAAAAAATACAATATTATCAATAGATGTTCAACACACGTTATTATATATATATAAATTGACGCCCCCACCGACTAGAATGGTAACCCGAAATGTCTTACTTTACAGGAAAAATTAATAAAAACATGTAATTTTTAATATTTCGCGCATAACAAACAATATCTCGTTACTTTGCCTTTGAAAGCTAAAAAGTATGACGGTTACAGGGTTACTTTTCAATGACCAGCCAAATTTTAGGATGTGGTACAGACCATAAAAATAAACAACTTTTTCCATGGGACCAATATCGTAATCACGAAAAATTTATCAACTGTCCCATAGAAAACTTCAATACCTACTCGACCTAAACGTATGGGACGGCTGAATTTGAATTTGAATTTCGGCTTGATTTTTATTTTTTTTTTTATTTTTGAAGAGGGAAAGATTTGTATGTATGTTTGTAACGAATTGGCTCAAAAAGTACTGGACCGATTTTAAAAATTCTTTCACCATTTGAATGCTACATTATCACTGATTAATATAGGCTATTTTAATTGCAAGAAAAAAATAAAATGTTTAAAAAATAAATGTCCACCCGTGCGAAGCTGGGACAGGCCACTAGTAAGTAATATAAATATAACAACTGATAAGTAACCATAACCGTATTAATAAGACATGTTTATACAAGAAGACAGGGACATATTGGTATTAGATTTTACGTTATGTATACATCTTTTTAATAATAAAGCACTTACTTACTATAATAAAAAACAATGTACGACGTATGGCGCTATTATAGATAATAGATATAGAGCTATTATAGGGTTGTTGTGTACAAAAGAAATGTGTAGTAGCTTCCATCGAATTAAATATATTCTTTGATATGATAATGACAAAACGATTAATAAATCTAGCAGACGCAGCCAACTCTGAAGATTACGAATATCATTGTGTCATTTTACAGTAAAGTGACTTTACAATTTTATTCAGTGGGAGCGTCGAAATACCTAGATGCTATGACATTTGGTGACAGGTAATATGGATCCAAATAAGGAAACCCTCGGAAATCAACAAATATAAAGACTATGTAAATATGTCTACTGCTTGCTACCTGTCGTCGAGGAAACTACCCACTAAGCAAATCCATTCTTGATGACTTTGGGCGTAGCTTGATAGGGAAATCAAAACCTTTATACCACGTAGGCGAGCCACGCACAGCGATTCTCAAATACAACCCAACAATAAAACTGTATGAATCATAGTTATTACGCCGACTGTTTAGTAGTACCTATGTAGCAGTGGATAATAAGTACTTGATAGCCTCATTTGTCAACAGTCGTCATTCTGTTCGGACGCGCGTCATCAACGATGGAGCTTCCGGCCCACATTTTCATAACCAAAATTAAGTCATAAATAACTTCGAAGCTGCTAATGATAAAGCATAAAGGCATAACACCGCATATACCGCGTCGGTCACGCTCTGCCGTAGCTTAATACACTCTCTGAGTGAATGACATCTTTCTACAGATAATCATTCTGGCTCGACTAATGTAATGTGCATGATGATGGGACATGTGAACGAATTCATTTAGGAGCTAACATTATCATTACCGATTCCATTCAAAGAAGATAATATGGAAACTGTAGATATTTAGTATACTGGATCGTTGGATCGTGTCATTCGGTGGACCAACTATTTTTAATAACCCGAGATCTTTACTGAACAGAGACGTAACAAAAAGTTAGTACAATGATGCTGAGCTATAGGATTTTGAACTGGTGTCTTCCCACAATCTCACATCCATCCATCCATACTTGTAATAATGTTAAATGCGAAGGTACCTAATTCTGTCTGTCGGTCAGTTAGAGTACATTTTCACGCCTAATGCTATTGCTATGTTTGGCAGATAGTAGTAGCAGGGGACTTGGAAAAGTACTTTGGCTACTTTTCATTCTGAATATTTGTATTTAAAAAGTCTGGAATAGGTATACAAAATACAAGCTCAAAGCATTTATTTCATTTAAACCATTTGCGTTTGAATTGTCAAAGGAGTCGGTTTATAGTCAAAAAGATGAAGCTAGTTGCCCATTCCGAAGCGTAATAGATTCCCAAGAAGAAGAACGGGCAAAAAACTACATAGACAATCTTTTAAATTATATTGTAACATCATTAATGTTGAATATATAATTATAATTATGTGGAAATAAAAGGAAAATGTTTTAATACAAGCGCCTCCATCAGGGAAACATTTTGAGTGAGTAAGTATGACTCTCAGCCGTCAGTGCATCTATGAAAGACATACTCAGCAAATGGTAGTTTTATAATACATAGTACTCACACATGTGCTATACAATCATATTATAATCCTACTAATATTATAAATGTGAAAGCTTAATGTTTGTTACTCAATCACGCGTAAACCGTTGAACAGATTTGGATGAAATTTGGCACACAGGTAGTTTATAACCAGGATTAACACATAGGATACTTTTTATCCCGATATTCCGATGGGACTGTAGGTATTAATGTGATGCGCATTTTCACCATTATGGTTATTTACCACCCAGGGACTCCACGAGACAGGCTCGATCTACAGTGGAGTTCATAAGCAAAATGCTTCCTTTGCATCTTATTTTTGTTTTTTTTTTTTTTGTAAACCTAGCTATTAATGTAGACTAGGAAACGTGAAGACTGTTTTTGGCAAATAAACATTATTTTATCTTATTACAAAAGATTTCGCGGGCAACAGCTAGTTGTCAATAAATAAATAAATTATAAGCCTATCGTATTCGAGTGCTGGATATATGTAGGCCTTTTTCAATTTGCGACATCACAAAACACAGGCTCTCAGCCTTCTACATAGTCTGTCCCAGCCACATTGAAAATTCATTCTAGCAGGGCTGGGCGACGTTTTCATCTCATATCATAAACAACTTTTGGTCTTTTCCTAACTGATGAATAGTTGGAAGCTGCCACAAGGACGAGTATCTAGGTATAGGCAAAACACAAGTTCTTCGTCATAGTCGCTTAACTATCTTAATCGAGATATCTTATCGCCACCCGTGAAATACTTATTATCATTGAAGAGTTCCTGTGGCTATCTGTGGTCTCCTTCATCAGTTCCACTTCACCAAATTATACTTTTTGAATGCAAATGCTTGACATGTTGATGAAAATACCAAAATTGCTATATGTATGCCTATAATATTTGAGGAGTTCCCTCAATTCCTCATGGATCCCATCATCAGAACTGGATTTTGACAAAAACGGGACCAATCTGGAAATGTCATTCAGGCTGGCTGGACAAATCTTCAAAATAGCTCGCATTTAACTAGGTCAATAGTGCATTTTATGTGACGGCTAAACACCCTTATTTCAGAATTTGTGACGCTACAGAATCTTAGATAATCGATCGAAAACGTGTCCAGCCATCTTGAAAAACCACTTTTCGCTGGTCTCTCAATCTCGGTAACGGAAGTGATTTTGACGACTTTTTGCATATCAACGGGCGTCACATAAATTTGTGACAGGCATCGAGCTAAAAGTTTTGTGATACGAACAGCGGTTTAGTAGAAAAATGCAAAAATCTGTGTCCAGCCATCTTGAATTTACGTATAAAACTTTTGGCTGGCACTTCTGAATCTCAATAACGGGAGCGTTTTCGAATATGGTTCCTTTACTAACATTTAGTGACGCAATTTGTGACAGTAATAACGTTCGATTTATGGCGTCACATGTAAGGGTTTACGAGAAATCAGTAAAAACTTACATGTCCAAATAACCTGCGTTCAAGCTGGCTGGACACATGTATCTCCGCTGCCTGATGATCTACGGCCTTCGAAATATATTCAAATTTTTGTGACGGGGACGATAATGATTTACTGAATTTGTGACGGAGAAACTTTGAGTAGTTTCAAAGATATTGATCATTTAAATTTTCCCATACAAACATCCATTAATATTGTGAGGTGACCATATTTTTTACATAACTAAAGTCTCAATGGTATTGAGATAGAAAGTGTCGATTCCATCTGGTTTTTTTTATTTTTATTATGTCCGACGTTTAAAAGTGATGCCGATACTTATTTTATATAATTATGCCGATATATACTTTTTCATTTAAATACCTTCGAGCATTAGTTATCCTGACACAATGGTGTCAATTCTCTTGTACACCGAACTAAACTATGACTAAAATTACTTACTTTTGGCTATGAGAATCTTAAAGCTATTCTGCATTAAAATATCTCTAAATTTAAAAATAATTTTGACACAACCAAATCGAATTTGACAATCGCGACTCCACGTGGTAAGTAGGTATTTTTTTTCTTTGTTTGGCTTCGCACGGTTTGTGCATTCAGCCAAAAAGTAGATACTCATTTGCCCTCATCATCATCTGCCTAGCCTTTTCTCAACTATGTTGAGGTCGGCTTCCAGTCTAACCGGATGCAGCTGAATACCAGTGTTTTACCTCCACAACCCAGTTACTGGGTAATACGATACCCCTTGGTAAGACTGGTTGTCAGACTTTCGGGCTTCTGACTACCCGTAACGGCTGTCAAAGATACACGAATGACAGCCAGGATGCTTTCCGAGGCACGGAGGGGTCTCGGTATGTAAAGTTGGTCACCCATCCACAGACCAACCGCGGCAAGCGTAGCTTAACCTGATCGATCGACCTGTGCGGCTGTTATTATTTAGCAACGGGCCCCTCCCCGTGTTTTTTTTGAGTCGAAGGGGTAGAGTGGGGCAACCTCGACCTCCTTTTTATGGAATTTTTCACTTTTGTATGGAAAATATGAAACATTATTACCAACGTGTTGAGTTTTAAGGGTATGTGGGTTTCTAAAAGGGGGTCGAAATTTTCATTATTTTTGCGATAGGACACACCGTTTTCGAGATATAAGCAAAAGAAAAGAAAATCAAAAAACAGTACTGTTTTTGCATCCGAAGTTGAGATGTTGGTGTGAATTTTAGCTCATGCCAACTAATTTTATTCCACACCTTTTAAGTCGCGATTAAAAATAATCAGATTTAGTTAGAGAATCTAAATTTTAGGTGAAAAACCTCAAATTCAGAATAGCAAATTTACTATTTTCTCTAAACTATTAACTCAGTGCAATCCTAATGCTGTCAAACTAAAATTTAGTTATGTTTTGTCACTTTATTTTTTTTTTTTTTTGTGTTGTGTCAGAATACCAGCGCTGCGATATTTATTTTTAAATATCGCAGCATCATGCTGAGATAGGAGCCTATTGGCCTCGTATAGGACTTTTTGTTTAATTTTTCTTTTTGTTACTTTTTTAATTTTTTTAGTTTTTATTTTAGTATTTTAATTTAGACTGTGTTTAATTTAGTTTGTGATCCTCCTGTACGAGTCGCAATAAATACTTTTTCCTTCTTTCTTTCTTTAGTTAATTTCAGAATGGGAAATCATCATTTGACAGGAATAAACTAAATTTTGGTGATTTGTAGTCTAGTTTAGACGCATTTGTGACAAGAGAATCGGCACCAATACCTACCTATGTACTTACCATGAAAAACACCAATACCTACTTACTAAAAAGAGTAGGTATCTGCACGTAAATAATAACATCAAAAAGTTACCCCCCCCCCCCCCCCCCTTCCTCACTTCTACACTTTTGTCATCTATCGATTTAAGGCGAAAGCGCTAGGGTAGCCCGCGAAATTCAATTTTTTTTACGTTTTTTGCAATTTGCTGGCAGTATTAAGTTGTACGTTGATTAAAATATGATTCGCGGCCGTAACAAATATGTATTTACAGAATTATAATCTATAAATTCATCAACACAACTCTCTAAGACCAAAGTAATCCCCAAGAATGACTATTTCATGAAATTTTCACATTTGGGGATTATACTAACTTAACAAGTTGTATTACTGATTGTTGTAATGATTATAATTCTGTCAACTACTATCACCAAAACACGGATTTTCGTCCATTAAAGAAAACACCTTAAAATATAATTAGTCCTACATAAAACCTACAATATTGGTAACCCTACTGCAGTGTCTGTATGGGAAAATTTAAATGATCAATATCTTTGAAACTCCTCAAAGTTTCTCCGTCACAAATTCAGTAAATCATTATCGTCCCCGTCACAAAAATTTGAATATATTTCGAAGGCCGTAGATCATCAGGCAGCGGAGATACATGTGGACTCCAGCCAGCTTGAACGCAGGTTATTTGGACATGTAAGTTTTTACTGATTTCTCGTAAACCCTTACATGTGACGCCATAAATCGAACGTTATTACTGTCACAAATTGCGTCACTAAATGTTAGTAAAGGAACCATATTCGAAAACGCTCCCGTTATTGAGATTCAGAAGTGCCAGCCAAAAGTTTTATACGTAAATTCAAGATGGCTGGACACAGATTTTTGCATTTTTCTACTAAACCGCTGTTCGTATCACAAAACTTTTAGCTCGATGCCTGTCACAAATTTATGTGACGCCCGTTGATATGCAAAAAGTCGTCAAAATCACTTCCGTTACCGAGATTGAGAGACCAGCGAAAAGTGGTTTTTCAAGATGGCTGGACACGTTTTCGATCGATTATCTAAGATTCTGTAGCGTCACAAATTCTGAAATAAGGGTGTTTAGCCGTCACATAAAATGCACTATTGACCTAGTTAAATGCGAGCTATTTTGAAGATTTGTCCAGCCAGCCTGAATGACATATCTGGAAGCATATCCTTTCAAATAAAACAAAAAAATTCCAAATCGGTTCATAAATGACGGCGTACTGAGGTAACAAACATAAAAAAAAAAAAAAAAATACAACCGAATTGATAACCTCCTCCTTTTTGAAGTCGGTTAAAAAAGAAGAACGTCCCATCTCTCAATATATGAAGATGTGTAAAACAATAATGATAAATAATATGATCAAATCTAAATGAAGCGGTAACTTTAAATGGTCACACATTGTATATTATATATGGGTAAGGCTCTCATGACGTCTGGAATTGTTGACTTAAAACTTGGAAGTTTGATTTGTTAGGAATAAATAATATTCACAAATCAGGTCAAAAACTTTTGTGTACTTACATAAAGTAGTTATTTTATGTACGTTTGCCCCGCTCGGCCCCGCTGAATTTGCGATTTAGGTGTGCACCAATGCAATGTACTCGCCTCTAGGAGTATATGTACCGGTTTCTTTTTCAATGTACCTCTGTACTTTTGAAGAAATATGCATAAAAAAGGGGGCCGTGCCAGCCAAACGTTTTCAGCACGGCCCCCGTGTAACTTGAAAAATATAAATCGTATTAAAAAGGTTCCTAAACTCAAGGAATGTACTCTATTAACACGTTATATGTACCGTAACAGATATTGTGAATTCGTAATAACAAATAATATATAGATGTGGAAAGGGGGCCGTGCTGGAAAAAATAAATATAAGAAAATATCTAAAAAAGACAAAATAACCTTAGCCAAAAACTATTAAAATATAATTGATGTTTGGCAAGTAACATATGTACCGCATTGGTTTCTCATACAACTTGCAAAATTTAAAAAATAAACCAATTTTAGTTTTTTCAGCACGGCCCTCTATAGTTGCCTATATCTTTTTAAATATGACATGTTTGTTTACAAAATTCGACTTCCTAAATTATGTATAGGAGTACATTCGTTCCCAGTAAATTGCGATTCTGCTGTATTAGTACTTTAAAAGATAAATTGGATCAAAAATATCATATAATACAACTGATAGGGTGACCATGGTTCCATATATTAGGTACATATATTCTAAGGCCGCCCATTGTATGTTTTGTAGTAATAAGTGTTTTTTTTGTTATGTATTTTCTGGTGTACAATAAAGTATATATAAATAAATAAATAATAATAAATAATTAAATTATGTGACTACATTGAAATAAACATTCTTTTTTTACAATTTGTTTTTTTTTCTTGAAAATTAATATTAGCGATGACATCTTTTAAGGGAATTAAATCAGTTAAAACTTGTCCTGTGCGGTCGCTATTAGTTCACTGACGCTACCGTGATTTTTGAAGTGGCGCTGGTGTCGCGGTTACTTTATGTTGCGCAGTTGCGCTAGAGTGTTTATTGATCAGTCACATCTTTACGCGCACAATATACCTACAGCAATAAATGTAAACATTGCTCCATTAATTTCAGTATTCACGTGTTTTCTACGTGTCGTTGAGCAGTGAATTCTATTTCAAGCACGGAAATGGAATGTTAATAAACAGGTAGTTAAAAGTAATCATATAATTTATTTGTACTTAAGAAACGGATTTGATATGTACTAAAATCAATTTACTTAAGTACTAGGTTTATTTAATGAAATTTAAAAATATCAAAATGTATGAAGCACCCGCTCACGACACAGTGAAGTGTAAGCGAGAGTGTGCTAAGTCTTACACCCGTATACAATAGAAGTAATTGCCTGTTGCGTAATCATTTCTTGATTAAGTCTAAGGTTAGAATTCTTAAATAACAAAACCTAACTTTATAGGCGTATACCTACCATAGGTAGGTAGGTGAGTATGACGTTACTTATGGGTATTTGCTTCAGTGTAGCCCGCGAAATACAAATTTTCATACGATTTTTTGCAATTGCAGGTCAGCGTCAGGTTGTATGTTAATCTAAATATGATTCGCGAGTGATCTTTGATGTTTTATAATTATGTAAAAATAATAACAATATTCTAATTATTACAGTTGCTTGAAACACTACTGTGATTACGTAGGTTGAATTAGTTGCCTGTGATTATTCCAAATAATATTAATGTGATTAATGTAAGTAATATTATTGTAATATAGGTACTTCAATCGATGTGAATTGTTGGAAACGTATCTGTGATTTTTCAAAGCCTTTTAAGCTCTGTAGTGTTAGTGACACATAGTCATAGTTTTCTGTGATTATTCTATAGATAAACGTAACTAATCTGTGAAATGTAATGAATCTGTAATTTTATTGTAATGTACGGTTCAATCCGTGTGATTTATTGGAAATATATCTGTGATTTATTTATATATACTTTATTGTACACCAGAAAATACATAACAAAAAAAACACTTATTACTACAAAACATACAATGGGCGGCCTTAGAATATATGTACCTAATATATGGAACCATGGTCACCCTATCAGTTGTATTATATGATATTTTTGATCCAATTTATCTTTTAAAGTACTAATACAGCAGAATCGCAATTTATTGGGAACGAATGTACTCCTATACATAATTTAGGAAGTCGAATTTTGTAAACAAACATGTCATATTTAAAAAGATATAGGCAACTATAGAGGGCCGTGCTGAAAAAACTAAAATTGGTTTATTTTTTAAATTTTGCAAGTTGTATGAGAAACCAATGCGGTACATATGTTACTTGCCAAACATCAATTATATTTTAATAGTTTTTGGCTAAGGTTATTTTGTCTTTTTTAGATATTTTCTTATATTTATTTTTCCAGCACGGCCCCCTTTCCACATCTATATATTATTTGTTATTACGATTTCACAATATCTGTTACGGTACATATAACGTGTTAATAGAGTACATTCCTTGAGTTTAGGAACCTTTTTAATACGCTTTATATTTTTCAAGTTACACGGGGGCCGTGCTGAAAACGTTTGGCTGGCACGGCCCCCTTTTTATGCATATTTCTTCAAAAGTACAGAGGTACATTGAAAAAGAAACCGGTACATATACTCCTAGAGGCGAGTACATTGCATTGGTGCACACCTAAATCGCAAATTCAGCGGGGCCGTGCGGGGCAAACGTACATGTTATTTTCATGGGCCAAAGGTATTGTTAGTTTGATATTTTGGATAAAAATACTACATTGTCCTTCTATATAGCTTTGCCATGAGTAGGTTTTATAAAACGACTAGATTGTCACTATACTAAAGGCGTTTTTCACCGCCTTATAGGATTTGAAATTTTTCGCATGTAAAACATAGTTGGTGCGGGGACTGGTGAGTACCTATGGTGGGTAACGGAGAGTTTCCAGTTGTAACTCCTAAAGTTTTGAGACGGTCTGATGTGCGGTGCTTCGACGCGATTGTGTTGTTGTAGTTCAGTGAGTTCATACGGTACCCACTTTCCAAGATTTTTAATCTTTCCAATTTGAAGTAAATTAATCAGTATCGATTTATCACTTACGTAAAGGGCTGCTGCAAGTTCCAACGTGGTTTCAGATGAATCTGCTTTGACTATAGCTTTCAATTCATCGTTATAGACATTGGTTACTGGTCGGTCATGGAAGCCCCGTGACCGACCAGTAACCAATGTCTCTATTGTGGAGATAAAAAAATCCAGAACGGGAGTGATCAAACTAAAAACGAACCGTGCGTTCACATGCGGTACCATGTCCATACACGTCGTGTTGTTTGTGCTGCGTTGGTGCCTCGACGGAACTCGTAATCGAAAATAGCGCGCCACTTCGATTTTTCCAAGGTTACAGAAACAGCGATATTAAAACTTTTTTACAAAAAAAAAAAAGAACTGACTTCCAAAAAAGACTACAAAGTGATAAATAACTTTAATTTCGGAAGTAGGTGTCGTTGGGTTTGCATTTTCGTTGTTTTCCCCGACTCCCGAAATTACATTTATTTTTCACTTGTAGTGTCTTTTTTGGAAGTCGGTTGTTGTTTTTGGAATAAAGTTTTTATTTTTCTCTTTTAAGTTATACTTATCCCACACAAATCCGTATAACACTACTTGCTATGTAAATATCGGTGACATGAAGTCATTCTCATTATAACATTCATCAATATAAACTAAGTGGCAAAAATACGTAGTATTGAAGCTAACTCGAAAACTACCCAAGCAAAGTTAATAAAATTTATATGGGACCACCCCTGAGGCATACCCTATCCATTAAAAAATAATTTTTAAAATCGATTTACAATTGCCGGAGATAGCATAACAATAAAAACACTGGAATTGTGAACCTCTTCTTTTTGAAGTCGTTTAAAAAACATGGAACGGCAGGAAAACAAATGAAGAACTGATTTTGAAAAACAAAATGTCATGCTAACATTAATTTGCATTTGGAATTCTAAATAGACTGAAAGATCTTCGCAATAACCAGTATCAAAAATCGGCAATTTCATACTTACATGTTTACAGCAGCGCGTCGGTCTGCCAGTGAACATCTATCTTTCAGCACTTTCTTTGTATGTATTTATGTATGTATAATGTCTAAATCTGTTATATTATAGAGGAAAACATTTGGTGCCTGACTTATTGAATGTAGCCCCCTACAGTGGGGCCCGCCTGCTGCGCCGCTGTATGAATACTTATATTTATTTACACTTGGTTCATTTAACAAAGCGCTCGAGTGTGCACGAGCCCTCGTCTTGTAACGATGTTTTATTATAGCGCACTTCAAACTACTCGTAGATTTCGTATTCAATGTAATAGATACAAAATGATTGACAAATCTCAATTCGATTTATAGATATCTTAACATTGTAAGCTTCATAATAAATTAAAACGCATCTAGTTAGTGACTGCAATTTGCAATTCAATCAGACCAAAAAGTTTTAGTAAAGTACTTACTAGCTGACCCGCCGAACTTACCCAGCCGTTATTAAGTTAGGTATAAAAAACCCGACATTGATTTATTTATATAAGTATTAGTTATAAGTAGGTATCAACAATAATTAAGTACGTCAATAATTAAAATTATACAAGGTGTAACAGAATAAACGCAAGTCCTGAAAGTAGTTTGTTTATAATTGTCTACTGAATCGATTTCAGTAACTTTTATTACTTATAGGTATTTTTTCAAAAATTATGTAAGTTTTATACTAACCGCCAATTAAGCCAAATAAAATTAAATCTTATCTCAAGGCAATAAGACTCAAGTTTAAATGCATACAATAATGATAGTCTAAACACGATTTTCTTAATAAAAATAGCAAGAATTAAAAAAGATAAGTTTTGGTCATTGCATTATGCTTTTAATTCGATACTCCAATTGGGGTGTATGAGGTCTTGCGTTAATTATGTTACACCTTGTATATTATGTAACACTAACAAGGCTGCTGTTCTATTTTACGAATCTCTTTGGATTAGTCTCCCAGGGGATAATCTGTCTATCACACCACCCTCTTCTAATAAATACCCCATACACTTGACTTTAGGGGGACGCCTGTAGGAAAAAAATGGCATCAATGCTTTTCTCCCTCGGGTAAGGGAGAAAAGCATTTTCCCAGAAATCGATAGTGGAAAAGCGTCGCGATTGGTGGGCGTCCCGACGCCGCGCCCGCCTCGCCAACATGGCCGCCGCGCGACGTCACTGCGCTCCTCATTATCCCGACTTGATCCCCGACTTATCTCGATATTAATCAATAGTGAAAAGATAATTGCTAGGTTTTTTTTAAACTTGTTCAACAATACTATTGAAGGTATTATTTAATACCAAAATTACTTATCTGCATATAACAACGGATAATTTTAATTATAAACATACGGCAGGCGTCGGTTTTCAGTATTACAAGTTTAAAGGAACTTAAAGAGAACTTGTTATTAGTTAAATTGCACCCTGGTTGAATGTGTGGCGCAATTAAAGGTTTGTTGGAAGCGGATGCGGCAGCCGGAACAAAGGCAGCACGCGATCTGGATCCACACGTCTGCCTTCTGTCGTGTTGTCCTTCTGCTTTGTTACCAAAACTTGCAATTACCTCCCTTATTGTTTAAAATGAATTTAAAATATAAGTAACACAAATTCATTATTACTTGACGTGGTTCTACAGATACTTAGCTTAAATAATGAGTTGTCAACAAAATGTAAATCTCATCCATCAACCCAATTCCATAGATTTGTTAAAGCGTGGTCCAAGAATGGACACATTTCTACCTGTCCATTTTTTAAGGATCACTTCCGAGCCATATGTGACTGATAAATGCATTTCAACTTTTGCCACCAACAGTGTGGCAGTTTTTGTTTATATTTTTTGTGCAACATTTTGAAAGAAGCTTTTTGTCAACAGGCCCACATCGTATCCCGATTTATAATGAACGGCGTGTGCGTGAGGTGGCGGGGCTGGATTGACTTGGAGCGGCTCGACGGTGTTGGCTGTTTGGAACTGGACGAGGAGCGAGCAGCTATCGAGGACGCGGCGCTGCGTGATCAGATCGAGCGGTACAACCAGCGCCTGCGCGACTTCGAGGACAAGCAGCGCGCATACCGCGAGCACGGCGAGGAGCTGCGCGCGCACGCGCACGTTCATCAGCGCTGCCACCAGCCGCGCCAGGCACCACACGCCGCGCACCCTGCGCACCCGCACCCGCCGCACCCAGGCCACATCAAGCCGCACTCGCAGGGCGCGCTCATTTCATAAATACACACAACTACTACAGCATCACCATTCATGAGTGAAAGGAACTATAAAGACCTCGAGACGTATGCGAGATGTTTCGTATTCCGGAATTAATAACCAATAAGGTTTTAGAACGAAGAGTTTGCGTTACAAACACGATGCGTTTCGTCTTCCATACGTCCAGAGAGGTGCTACGTTGTTGTTAATGGTTGACGAGCTAAATAGTAAAAGTTATGTGGTTTGCGATAAGTCGTCATCGTCAGTATAAAATGGCTACAATCAGCCATAATGGGTAGTATTTGATAGAAAGCTTTAAAACTTTTTGATTTATTTAACTGCCAGATTCCCATCTAAAAACCTATGAAATTATCAACTTGTTTAAAATTAAAAGTTTTTGTAGGTGCATTTAAAGAACTGTTACATTTTTATCAACTACTTCTAAAAACGCAAAGACGATGTTATCTAAAGTCGAATTGAAAGTAACCGACATGCGGGTTGTGTGAAGGCACTTTGGTACTTTTTTTTTTTTTTTTTTTTGTGGATGGGAAATCATCCAATGACCCCTCCCGCTCTGGGTGGAGCAGAAGGGAGTGTCAGACTCTTACTGACTAAAACCCACCCGTGTTCCTTCCTTAGCCCTTTGTGTTCCGGGGTAGCGGTAACCCTTTCGGACAATCCCGCTGCCCCGGCAGGCTTCGGCCCTTTCGGGCCCCTTCCTAATGCTGACATCTCTTTGAGGCGCGCGTGGAACACGTACGCGCCGTCCGGCACGGGCCTGGTCCTGATCGGACGGAGAGTTACCCATTACTCTCCGCCCGCAGGCCCGCGCCTACGGTGGCCGGGAGTCGTCTCGCGGCTCCCGACGCCCGGGGCGTCTCCCGCGGCGGCTGGGACGTGAGGCCCTCTCCCTCAGCCGTCCCGCCACCTCCTTCGCTAGCATGACTGCTTCGCAGAAGGAGGTGACTGCCTCCCACTCCCTCTCGCCCCGGACCATGGCTTGAACCAGGGCCGGGCGCGAGAGGTCGCCGCCGCCGCCGATCGCCTCTGCGAGAACACGGCGGTGCTCCGCCCAATTGGGGCATACCGCCACCGTATGCTCCACCGTGTCCTCCGGGCGACCCTCGCAGTGGTGACACCCGGGCGTTTCCTCCCGCCCGATGATGTGCAGGAACCTCCCGAAACACCCGTGTCCGGTGAGGACCTGCGTCAGGCGGTAGGTGAGGGCGCCGTGGCGCCTCTCTAGCCACTCCTCAAAGAGGGATCTTACCGCCGCTATCGCGGCGTGCCCTGCGCTGGGTTGCGACAGTCGCTCTTTCCATGCCGCCATGAGATCGCGCCGGAGGTCGGTCCGCTCCGCCGCGATTTGCCGCGGAAGCGGAGTTTCCCCCCGGCGTAGTGCCTCCGCGCGCCGCACTCGTACAGGCGCGCGAGGACTATCGCCTTCAGATCCCACGGCGGCAGTCCGGCAAGGAGGCTTGCCGCCTCGCCCGAGATCGTGCGGTATCCCCGGATCAGCCTTACGGCTACCACCTTCTGGGGCGCGTTCAGATAGTGGGCGGCTCGCCGCCGCAGTGAACGCGCCCACACCGGGGCCCCGTACAGGGCCATGGACCGCACGACCCCCGCGTAAAGCCTCCGGCAGGAGGCGTTTGGCCCCCTCAGGTTGGGCAAGAGCCGCTTGAAGGCGGCCCCGGCCCGTTCCAGCTTGGGAGCCAAACGTCGGAAGTGCTCGACGAAGTTCCACCGGCTGTCGAGGACGAGACCCAGGTATCTCATCGTTGTCTCGCACTTTGGTACTTAGGTACATGTTTTTCACATAACAATTTCAATTACATTTTGTTTGAATAAAACATCATACAGTATACTCGAAACGAAGGAACCAGGTATAATATAATCTTATGTCAATGAATGGCTTTTACCAAGCATTTATTTTTAAATTGTCGTAGTTACTCGTCGTGATTAAAAACATCGGCGATATATTATTTGCAATTTTAGTTAAGTTAGTTGTAAGTAAATTTAGATATTTCTATTATCATGTAAAACTGATTTTGTTTTTCATAAAACAACAACCTTTCAAAAAACGTTTGAAACAAAGAAAGGCTTCTATAACTACAATTTGATTTTCAAATTGAAAAGAAATTGACAAATTTTATACCCCTTCAGGCACATCTAACCAGACGATCTTGATCAGTTAATTTCCAGTTATAATTATCTTTGAGTAATTATGAAACGCTCAATACGTCATTAAAATTAGCTACTTAGCAAATAGTCGATTCAAATAACTTATCTACTAATACTTTAGTTACAACATAAGTAATTAGGCTCCATTAAAAAACCAGCCCAAAATGCTAACTTTTATTATATAAGTAGGTCAGTATTAATTTATACAGTAAAGGCTCCTGCAGACAGGTGCGACGCGGCTCTAGTAGAACATTATAGTTATACCGTCGCGTCGCGCCAGTCTGCGGGAGCCTTAAAGCATACCTAAGAACAAGTTGTATCTACGCATAGAATAGCAATCTGAAACATATTAAAATTCCGTAATAATTCATATACTGATGGATCCAGTCGTTAAGAATTGATATTTTTCTCATTACTTGTAATTATTATTAATTAACGTTCTTGTTCAGTTTGTGGTACATGTTATTTATTTTTAAGTTGATTTTATATGTAACGAAATATAAAGTATTGTGATAATAAATGTAAATAAATCTTTACTGAATTTTAAAAATGGTTAAGATATATTTTTACTAATCCCTTCTTGTATACCTAAGTACCTACACACAATCATATTTATGTGACTCTTGTGTGTCGGCGACGGACCTGTCATATGATCAAATTCATCA
This sequence comes from Globia sparganii, assembly GCA_949316385.1. Taxonomy (NCBI): domain Eukaryota; kingdom Metazoa; phylum Arthropoda; class Insecta; order Lepidoptera; family Noctuidae; genus Globia; species Globia sparganii. Next base: position 12,836,814 of record OX438659.1, on the reverse strand, counting down.
AATCATTTTGAAAAAATATACTCGGCGGGACTGTTTGAACGCCTTGTCTGTCAAAAAGCTTTCATAGTGATTTATGCAACACTGATGACCGTGTCTACACACGGCCAATAAACAATGGATATATCTACTACGATAAAACCAATAGGCATAGAAGGGTTCCATTTTACCATTTTGGTACGGGACACCAAAAATATTTATCTTAGATTGCAGGCAGCGAAGACTAATTCCCGTATCTAAAAACGTTCAAAATCTAGTCGCATCCCATCTCTGCGACAATCAATGTGAAAATCAATCAATGGACTGTGTGGGCTCCTTTTGACGTTCAAAAAACTTTTTACAAAAAAAAAAAACAACCGACTACCAAAAAAACACTACAAAGTGAAAAATAACTTTAATTTCGGAAGTCGGTGTCGTTGGTTCAGTATTTTCTTTTATTGACATCGAATTCCGAAATTAAAAGTTATTTTTCACTTTGTAGTGTTTTTTTGGAAGTCGGTTGTTTTTTTTTTTTTTTGTAAAAAGTTTTTTGAACGTCAAAAGGAGCCCACACAGTTTTTAGTGAGCCAGTCTGTGACTTGTCTAAGTTACAATAGCCTAATGTCAACTGCTCATCACTTTTTACAAAATATTGCTTTTCCCGATGCAGGGACGTTAATTGTTGAGGAGTTCTCCTTGTAAGAACCAGGAGAACTGTAGCTGATTGAGAAGTCACCATCAGCTCCACTTCACAATACGCATTGTGCTTAGCAACCACAATAAAGATTTATTATTAAGTAGTTACGACTGCCATCTGTGGTCTTCATCATCAGTTCCACTTCACCAAATCATGCTTTCTAGAGCAAATGCACGAGTTACTATAAAAAATACCCAAATCGCTAATGTTGTGCCTACAAAATTTGAGGGTTTCCCTCGATTTCCATGGGATTCCCTCATCAAATTCCGATTTGGTGACAATATGACCACCTCGGGAGCATACCCTTTCAAATAAAAAAAGAATTTTGAAAATCGGTCCACAATTGGCGGAGTAATCGCGTAACAAACACACAAAAAAAAAAACATACCATCGAATTGAGAACCTCCTCCTTTTTTTGAAGTCGGTTAAAAAGTGCTGATTCTCGCCTAATATAAAAATAGGATGTATCACTGTCTTTTGAACCTCTACGGAAAACGTAGCTGCTACATTTCCGCTACGCTGGTGCTACGCCTAGGTTAACTGTAGCGTTTCTGAAGCGTAGGCGTAACAGATGCGTAGCGTTTCCGTAGAGACCGACGTAGCAGCTTCGTAACTTTCCGTAGCGGGGACGTAGCAGTGGCGTAGCGTTTCATTAGCGTTGGCGTAACAGCTCCGTAGCGTGTCCGTATCGAGGGCGGTGTGTCTCTAGGAGTCTAATGCAGCTGTGATATGGAATGTCGTTATGGCTCTGACTTAAACTTACATTCATAGATCCACGTTTGCCACCGAGCAACCAACCGACCGACGCGACGCGACGACGTATTTCATTTTCCACAAGGCGGAGGTTACACGTTCAGCTTGACATCAGTTCAGTCTGTGATTGATGTCAGAATGACGGGAAACTGATTGTGTACGCGTAGATTGATGGAATGATGGTCCAGAATGATGGTTATTTAAATTTTTGTCAGTCTGGTCAAACTGATGCCTGATTGAACGTGTGTATATTAGCTATCAGTCTGATGTCAGTCACCGCTTAGACAGCGATGGAGTCGCCTGACATGTCGCCGCCTGCGCCGTCTCCTTCGCCGCCCCTAACGTCCCCCTCTCAACTGTGAGGCTGAGGCTGAGGCTACAGTAGGCAGCGATTTGCGATGTGACTGGAAGAGCGAAACGAGAAAAACATGGTATGGCTACATTATAAGCGAAATTCATATATATTCGCTTCAATTATCGGCATATATTCGCTTCAATTTCGCTGATATGTTGATGTAGCCGGTGCCGTGATTACAGTAATGTTGTTCTTATCGCTTGAATAAATCAAAGATCGCTAGTAATATTTGATGTACGGTGTAGCCATATACGTGAGCATTAATTTACTTGTTTTAATCGCTCATGTGTCGCAGGTCGCGTCGCGGCCTAATGTAGCCTCAGCCTGAGGCTACAGTAGGGAGCGATTTGCGATGCGACTGGAAGAGCGAAACGAGAAAAACATGGTATGGCTACATTACAAGCGAAATTCTGGCGTATATTCGGCGATGACATGGCTACAGTACACATGCTCAACAACATCCATCGCCGTTTACTATACGCATAATGTAGCCACACGCATATTTAGCAGCACTATTGAACTAGTCGTGCAAGTGAGAAATTTTCTAATAAATTCGCTTCAATTTCGCTCATATGTTAATGTAGCCGATGCCGTGATTTCAGTAATGTTGTTCCTATCGCATAAAGAAATCAAAGATCGCTAGTAATATTTGATGTACGGTGTAGCCATATACATGAGCATTCATTTACTTGTTTTAATCGCTCATGTGTCGCAGGTCGCGTCGCGGCCTAATGTAGCCTCAGCCTTAGCCCCGGAGAAAGAATTTATTCTCTATTAGAAACATTACCTATTCTATGGAATAAAAGGCATCCCCATTATGTTAATAAATATAAAAGAAATGAGACGCTGCAGAAACTTTTACTAATTTTGAAGAAAATAAAACCACAATCAAATTTTAAAGATGTGAAAAAGAAATTAATACTTTAAGTACCTACTATCGATTTTTTTTCTACGATTCCTCGTAGACAGGGCTAAAATTATATCAAAACAAGATTTTTTCTTGTTAGAATCCATACATAATGCGTATGCGTGTTATCGCGTACAAGTTTTCGGTTGGACTGATCGTCAGTCTGACACACACACAGACTGAAATTTTGCCAAACTGAACGTGTAACCTCCGCCTAAGTAGTGCCATTTCGTAATGTCACTACGTTCTCAATATTTCCGTCTAAGCATTGAAATTAAATATAATTTTATTAAAACACCATACCTTTCATTTTTATTTTTTTGGTACCTGTTGCGAACACTACGAAGGTTTCGATATCATTTTATTATAACGTGAGGGTGGCGATACCTGGAAAGTTACACGCTAGTAAAATTGGACATAATTAGTCGTCGGTGGCATGTTTCGAACAAATGCCAGTCGGTCGGCTCGGCAGTCCTGCTCCTGCCTGACGCGCGGCGCCGGGACACCGTGCGAGGGCACACGCACGGCGCACCTGCGCTGCGCCCGCGCCGCCCCCTCCCAGCCCTTGCTCATTATACGCAATTTACCCGATTAAGGAAATGTTCATAATATTCATGCTCGTTAAACACAACACACATTGAACGGTGTTTTAAACGTCGTTGTTACATTTAATGATAGTGTTTGATGCTCATTTGAAATCCATAAATCTTGCGCACAATTTTGCATTGTTAACTTGTAAAGCCCTGAAAAACGAATCAGATTTTAGTATTGATTGTATTTGAATATTTTCGTGGGTTAACACTTATTACTAGTTAGTTAATATCGGTACTATGCAAGTACAATTCTACAAAGTTAAAGCAATGACTTGGCCGAACATATAAGTAGGTAGGTAGTACGGTAGTACCTCTCTCTAAAACCCCATGAAGCAAGATGCGGAGCCGATAGATGTAACTGTAGCGAAAAAATGTGTGTAAGATTTATTTGATCTAAGCTAGTTAGTTCTATTTAGAAGATTAAACATCATCACATAAGTAGATGGTGCCGATTCTCTTTTACACCGAACTAAACTAACTAAACTATCACTAAAATTCCTTACTTTTGGCTATGAGAATCTTAGAGCTATTCTGCATTAAAATATCTCTAAATTTAAAAATAATTTTGACACAACCAAATCGAATTTGACAATCGCGACTCCACGTGGTAAGTAGGTAATTTTTTTTGTTTGTTTGGCTTCGCACGGTTTGTGCATTCAGCCAAAAAGTAGGTACTTATTTGCACATTACATCATCATAATCTGCCTAGCCTTTTCCCAACTATGTTGGGGTCAGCTTCTAGTCTAACCGGATGCAGCTGAATACCAGTGTTTTACATGGAGCGACTGCCTATCTGACCTCCACAACCCAGTTACTGGGTAATACGATACCCCTTGGTAAGACTGGTTGTCAGACTTTCGGACTTCTGACTACCCATAACGACTGTCAAAGATTCACGAATGACAGCCGGGACCAACGGCTTAACGTGCTTTCCGAGGCACGGAGGGGTCTCGGTATGTAAAGATGGTCACTCATCCACAGACCAACCGCGGCAAGCGTAGCTTAACCTGATCGATCGACCTGTGCGGCTGTTATTATTTAGCCACGGGCCCCTCCCCGTGTTTTTTTTGAGCCGAAGGTGCGCAGTGGGGCAACCTCGACCTCTTTTTTATGGAATTTTTCACTTTTGTATGGAAAATATGAAAAATTATTACCAACGTGTTGAGTTTTAGGGGTTTTCGGGTATTATAGGGAGGGTCGAAATTTTCATTATTTTTGCGATAGGACACACCGTTTTTGCATCTGAAGTCGAGGTGTTGTGTGTGAATTTTAGTTCATGCCAACTAATCTTATTCCACACCTTTTTAGTCGCTATTAAAAATATTTACATTTACTTAGTTAGAAAATCTAAATTTTAGGTGAAAAACCTCAAATTCAGAATAGCAAAATTACTATTTTCACTAAACTAATATCTCAGTGCAATCTTAGTGCTGTCAAACTAAAATTTAGTTGTGTCACTTTAGTTAATTTCAGAATGGGAAATCGTCGTTTGACAGGAATAAACTAAATTTTGGTGATTTTTAGTCTAGTTTAGACGCATTTGTGACAAGAGAATCTGCACCATCAGCAGGTAAGCTGGAGGTACCTAAGTATTTTATTTCTATCAAAATTAATTTGTTTCAGTCAGAATTCATCTCGGTGAAGCATGTCTCGAAGACGTACTATGTGAGTTAAATCTAAGTACGTAAATATAGCTGTGTGTTCACCAAGGCTTATTCAGAAAGCATGAATGAAAGATATAGACCGGATAACGACATAAAAAGGCTCTAAAGAATGAAGAACATGAGACAGACTGCGAGGATGAGGGTAGATTTTCGAAAATATTATAAGAACTAACCTAATGCTTTAAATATCTCTATAGAAATCATGATGACGTTGTAAGATATTGCAGAATTACACGCGGAACTAAGCATTATCCGGACGACATCGACACCATTGATGTTATCACAGGGTTTTATTGTGACGTACGGCACCTTGACCGTCAAAATTGAGCAGGTACCTCCTTTATTGGACATGATCTCTGATCGATGCCACAAAAAACTTGGTATGTTACAAAGCATAAATCGGAGAACGCTATCCAGAGGCGGCTCACAATGAACCCGCGATTTATCGGAGCATTCTTTTTGCGCAAAAAGCTCAGGTCAGTGTCGGAGCGAAGCACCAAAAGGGCATTTCGTGTAATCCGCACGCAGACCGTGGGAACGACCACGCATCGGCTTATGAGGCTGTTTGATTATGATACTATCCACTTATTTCATACCGAATATTCATCGCATGATAATACACCTTTCGGTCATATGGTCAACTTTTACTTAAGTAGGTATATCATTTTTAGGTTTGATTTTACTTGCATAACGTCACACTACCTACCTAATCATACTCGTATCTAGGTACTAAAGTAAAAAAAATTGCAGTGTTTGCATACATTTACATAAATTAATTGTATTTCACGGTTTATCCTACAGTACTTTTTATAGAGGAAGGTAAAGACTTCATCTGAAATTGAAAATGGCTTTACCTAGTTATACATTATGTATTTTATATCCTTGCTTACTTTTTTGTAAAATATGTAGACGTACTACTTAAGTAGAAACAGTAAATTTATTCAGAATTTAAATTAAATTTGCATAAATAAAATATATATATATATTCTAATCTAAGTAAAACTATTAACAAACTAAAATATGGCGTCGAAAAATTCATCCGCATTACTGTCGACTGGTTAGACTGGCGATATTGCCACGTTGTATGGCAATGCCTCTGGCCAGAATAAAATCCAGTCCTTGGGTCACGGGTAGTGGCATCCAGCCGTTTGGAGATAGTACTAAGGCGGTAGGTATGTTTAGTGGATGACTGGATGGACAACAAGCCGAGCGGCGCAACGGCTCACCTGATGGTAAATAGTCACCGTTTTATAATACAACATAATTGTGACCCGCTAAGAGCAGTTGAGATAACTTGAAAGTTGTTTGAATGTGATACCCATCTTAACTGAACTTATAAGGCTTCCCTAAGACACGTGAGTCGACCTGTCTCGTCTCACACTTGAGTGGCGCGAGTGCACACGTATGTGTCAGGCTTCACGAGGCTGACCCAACGACTACACTCCTGGCAGGAACAAACCACTATTATCGTGGGTAATCGAGGTAAACACTTATAACGGCGTAATTTAAAGGTTTGAAAAATACACAACGGATGAAATAAAAATACTTTAGTTAGGTACACCTAATCAAAAAATCAATGAAAGTCACATATATGACACATATTTTTTCAGAATGCTACGAAAGTATACCTAGATATTTAACGGGTGTTGTCAGATAAAGACATTATTTACGTAACTCAACATTTTAATTATGTGAAGTTATAAAACAGATAAAGCTGTTTATTTATACAACGTCTTTAAATGACGGAGCTGCAGAGCAGATACATCAAATTTTAGCGTTTTATAGCCGACGAGCCGACATCGCGCCGAGCGCCGCCGCCGACCAGCGCGCAGCGGCACTTTGAAACCGAGTACCGCCATCTCATCCATATGTTTCCTCGAATTAACGTCTGTTTTCTACGAATAAAACGGCTGCCATAAAGTTCGTTATAGATTTTACGCGGGTACCTACGTTAAACATTATTAACTGTTCGTTTGTAATAAAAAGAATAAAGATTTAATCCGTTAAAACTCGTCTTGCAGAGTTTGAATCGAATTGCAAGATCTTAAAATATAATAGAATTTAGCAATAATATAAGGTAGGGTTGCTCTCGTAAGCTAATTTGGTGCTGGAATTAGGACCTTTTTCATCAGAAATTTATTTGAATTATATATAGCCGTAATATAAAATAGAGCTGTACTTTAATTTCATACCGGAATGGTATAAAAACAAATATGGCAAATTATCTACAACCTACTTAACAATTTCATTGTTAATCAAAAATCTATAAAATTTAATTAATGCAGGTATATTTCAATAGAGCGTAGGTTAGCGACGGTAATCCTGCGCCACGTGCAGGATAATCCCGCCTAATTGAGGGCGCGCGGCGCTGATCCCTAGATCATCAGGTGCTCATCCTCGCGCGCGGCGGTGAACACTCTCGAGCACTCAGCCGTTATTGATTAGATACTTATGTCAAACGGCAAACTAAAGGAAAGGGCTTAATTTTGTCGATAATATATTTTGATGCAAGTGTAGAAAACTTGCCATTGCACTCAAGACGGTATTGCAATGGAGCAGAAGGTGCAATGACAAATTAACAAAATTGTATCAAACGATGTTTTTCAACATCTATAGCAATAATATTAATATAAAGCTGAAGAGTTTCTTTGTTTGTTTGCTTGAACGCGGTAATCTCAGGAACTACATGGTTCGAACTGAACAAATATTTTTGTGCCATTTATGGAGGAAGGCTATATAACATCAGGCTACGACGAATAGGAGCGGACTAGCGGAGTATCAAAGAAAAATGTTGCAAAAACTGGAAAAATTATTCCTTTTGAGAGCTTCCGTTGCGTACGCCGTAAACAGTTAAAAAAACCGGCGGCTGTAAAATTAAATTAAATGCCCAGACACCAAAATAATTACCCTCTTTCAGCCTAGCTCAGAAGGCTATTTAAATTTTCAATGATTTTAGTATACAAGCCAGCACATCAAGCTACCCTAATCTGTCAAATTTTCCCAATTGAATAAGAACCTTATTCCTTAGTGGTAAAGTTGAAAATCTATCAAAGAAATTTGACAGATTGGGGTATGGAGTAGCTTGATGTGCTGGCCTCTGTACCAAGCCCCCTAAATTTATTGAAAGTCTCCTTTCAAATTGTATTATATTCTTATTTTGCTAACATTGCTTACAGTACCGGCGGCGGGCGTTAGGGTATCATCATTTAAATATATTTTTAAAGAAATAAAAAACACGGTAAATGCGAGGTGGACTCGCGCACCGAGGTATCCCTTGTGCTACATGACATTGCTTCTTGCCCAATTTTATGATTCTAGGTCAACGGGAAGTACCCTATAGGTTTTGATTTCGGAACATAAACGCTCGTGTCTTTTGATTGCGTTGACTTAGAAGTTTGATTTTATCACTGCTTCAAGGAATTGCAGCCCTGAGTATTTGATATTGATTTCAATTTGATAACTCCACGCGATCCTGAGAAAAAGGGTCTTGACGGACAGACAGACGGACAGACGGACAACGAAGTGATCTTACAAGGGTTCCGTTTTTCGTTTTGAGGTACGAAACCTCAAAAATGATTAGAATCAGTAATACACTGCTCAACTCGGTAATGTTTTTTTTTTTAAACGTTGCTCCACACTATGATTTTCTCCTGTATCGTGGGTGCGTTTACAAACATTTAAACTCACATACACAAACAGCCAGACCCGGAACAACTACTTGTAGGTCATACAAATATTTGTTCCGTGCGGGAATCGAACCCGCGACGCAGCGCAGCAGTCAATTGCTTAAGACTGTGCCGACCCTACAGTGGCGCCCTCATCGTTTGTTTGGTTATTTCATACAATTTAGAATGAAAATGCAGAAAATAAGCACGTTAAGTTGTGCTTCACAAGATTATACGTTAATATTATTATAAAAGGTAGTTTTATATTGTTTAGTTTCATTATAATCCTTAAAACGGATAAAAGTGGCCACTATATTCCGTTTTAAGGATTATGATAAAACTAAACAATATAAAACTACCGCTTCTAATAATATTAACGTATAATCTTGTGAAGCACAACTTAACGTGCTTGTTTTCTGCATTTTCATTCTAAATTGTATGAAATAACCAAACAAACGATGAGGGCGCCACTGTAGGGTCGGCACAGTCTTAACCACTGCGCCAACCGTGCCGATCATGAAATAGTCATTCAATAGGGTAGTAGGTATGACTTGTGACTAAATAATAACAGCCGCACGGGTCGATCGATTAGGTTAAGCTACGCTTGCCGCAGTTGGCCCGTGGATGGGTGACCATCTTTACATACCAAGACCCCTCCGTACCTCGAAAAGCACGCGCGCACTAGCGACTTTTTGTTGACCGATAGTTTGATCGTTCAGGGAATCAATATGGAGCTATATTGAAGTGCACGTACAGACGCCAGCACATCTAGCTACTACAATCTGTCAAATGTCTTTAATAGATTTTCAATTTTATCGCTAAAGCATAAGGTTCACAGTTGATTGGGAAAATTTGAGAGTTTCGGGTAGCTTGATGTGCTGGCGTCTGTACATTTGGCGATTAAAAATCGGCCGGTCAAACGCGTGCACTTCTATAGCTCCATACTAATTCCCTGAACGATCAAACTATCGGTCAACAAAAAGTCGCTAGTGCAGGCTGGCTTTAAGCCATTGGTCGTTACGGGTCGTCAGAAGCCTGAAAGTCTGACAACCAGTCGTACCACGGGGTTTCCTATTACCCACTAAGGCAGAAACTGGGTTGTGGAAGTCAGGTAGGCAATCGTTCCATGGAAAATACTGGTAGGTATTCAGCTGCGTCCGGTTAGAGTGGAAGCCGACCACAGCTTAGTTGCGAAAAGGGTAGGCAGATGATGAAGAATATGAACTTAAAAGATTTAGATTGATTTTATTTCTTTAAATACACATTTATTACGGTCGCGAATCATATCAACGTACTTACAACCTAACCTGCAAATAGCAAAACATACCTACACATATTCCTGCCATTTTTGGAATGTTCTCTTATTGCACTCGTTATCGCATTCTACCGTTATGAATTGTGTTTATCGGGTTTACTGTTTATTTTTTAATTTTGATCTTAATGTGTTAATTCTGATTGTAATGTTAATTTTGATTTTAATTTTTGATTTTAATTTCGATTATGATGTTATTCTTTGCTTAATGTTATGTTCTTTGTTTCCTCACTACGAGTAAAAAAACTTGTTAATACGTTTAAGAAGCTATTTTTATGTAAGTGCTGTGTACGCCTGTAAGTGACTAATTCACCATAACTCGATGAATATGATATTTATTATTATGTAATTTTCTAGTGAATAGGTCGTTGGTGTACCTTTCAAATAAATAAATAAAATAAATATCAACGTACTTACAACTTAACCTGCAAATAGCAAAAAACTTAAGAATTTCGCAAGCTACCCAGGCGCTTTTGCCAACTATGACCCTTAAGGTGAATGCTTCAGGTAGGTAGCCCGCGAAATTCGAATTTTCTTACGTTTTTTGCAATTTGTAAGTCAATATTAGGAGAATTATAATCATTAAAGTCATCAATACAACTCTTTAAGACTAGGTAATCCTAATATCATGGAATACCTTGAGAATTCACCTTAAAATTAATGGACTCTGGGGGCTTACTCTTCAAACTAATTTTAATTTTAATATAATGCCAATAATTATGATTCCAATGTAAATTTTACAGTCACGTGATTCGGTACTCTTGAAAACAATATTGTCAACATTGACATTGATCCGCTATTATTTTGATACATGTGAAGGTAGCTATGTGACGGGTTGCAATAGTGTGGTTCAACTCATTACGATAAACCGGTATTATGCCTTTATAATGTTTTATCCTTTAAATAACAAGGCTAATAAATAAATATGGTATAAATAGTTGTATAATTGGTTATTTGTAACGTATTTAATTCATTTGGGCATAAGGAAACGATTAAAATCATAAATTTTACCATGACTTTGGCTGCATGCGGTATATCGTTGCCTACACTACAAAAAAAAGACTGCGTATTATATTTACAAACAAGTTTTCCAATGAATTTGAACTATGAGTTTGTTTAACAATATTGTTCGCGTTTGATTCTTTTTTAGTAAGAAATAAGTACTGTCCGTTATGTTACTTAATATTACAGTTTTAAACAAGTCGTAAGTACTTAAATCGATAGATAACTTCTATAAAAATTAACGTTTTTGTAACGAATGCCGAACGTGCATGTGAATAGTGAACATGACTGACTTAAATACCAGTGAAGTGCTAAATAAGTTATAATAAGTGTAAAAGTGATTAGAATATGATAGTTATAACCCTATCCGCGCTCCGGGGCTCCGGGCGCATCTTTACTGTTTTACTGAGTAAGATTTTGATTTTCTAATTAGATTTTAAGTGTTTTATATTGTTCTAATTAGCTTTATAACTTGTTTTTTATTATTAGTTTTCGTATTAGAATCCGCACCCTAATTGCGTAACACACGATCAATCACAATCTGTTTCAGTTTGACAGTTCAACAACATTCATTGCGTTACTTACGTTGTTGAGCAGAAATTTTCCGAACACATGCAGCAATGGATTAGCAATCTGTTTCAGATTATGATTAATCGTGCGTTACGCAATTAGGGTGCTGATAGGAATATTTAACGAAGAATTTTTGAGAATTTTAAATATGATGAAAAATTATAGAATATTTACGTTAACTTGAAAACGAGGTTTTTTTGTTTATTGGAATATTTGCGTGATTTTACTGTCAAATGAGAGGATTATGTTTAAAACTGATATTCCTATTTGAATTTTGTAAATTGGTTCACGGGTTTTAGAGATAGAAAGAATTTTTCATAATGAAAACATGCCAAAGTCCGAATTTTAGTAAGTTATTGTTCTAAAAAGTTTTTATTGTATAGAAATAGGATTTATAAATGTTTTTATGTAATACGAAAGAGGAATAAAATCTTTGCTCATTCTATAATTTGCTTTAAATTCGTATTCATTCATAGAAAACGCTTTGTCCCTAAAACGCATCATCCGACGTTCATCTCGTCTTTATTTCAACTGTTTTTTATGGGAATTAAGTAAAACGCTATATATTAATGCTTATCGTACAATATTATATACATATTACCGACTGGAAACCACTTCAAAACGCATAATAATTCCTAAAAAGTTACCCATTTGTTATTGGAAAAATCACAATCAACAAACTATCCCAACGCAATATTGACGCAATACACAGCTGTCAAAATACACTCAAGAGTACCGTTTACCCCACGCCAAGCCCGATCTTAATTCCATTTAGTTCCCCAAAATGGACACCCAATCTAAAAACCATTTGGCGCTAGCATCGAACTCAAGAGTACGAAACGTCACAATTCCAATCTCGATCTATCGGAATTAAATTCAAGAGTAAGCACCCTGTCCAGAGTGAATATGACCTGGCAGATTATAAACGACATTCTATTCCATTTTCGAATTTACCTAGTAAAATGTTGTCGATTGTCTGGACATTGCGAAACCTTTTCTTTAAGGAAGGGGCCCGTAAAGGCCGAAGCCTACCGGGGCAGCGGGATTGTCCGAAAGGGTTACCACTACCCCGGAACACAAAGGGCTAAGGAAGGAACACGAGTGAGTTTTAGTCAGTAAGAGTCTGACACTCCATTCTGCTCCACCCAGAGCGGGAGGGGTCATTTGATGATTTCCCATCCTCAAAAAAAAAAGCCTAATATTTTAAAAAAGGCCAGGCCAGCAAAGACATATAGCGGCTTTTTACCGCCAATGTCATGAGAGTGGCCATGGAATTAGTAGGTACCATAGCGTGACTTCAGACAACGATTTAAGGCGCAAGCGCCAAGGCAGTCCGGGAAATTCAAATGTTCTTACGATTTTTACAATTTCTAGGGCAGTTTCAGAGATCAAAATATAATTTGCAACCGTAACAAATATATGTATTTCCAGAATCAGAATAATAATCTAGTAGAATAATCAATAAACTGAACAATTCATTAAAATTTACCATAGATGACATGACTTCATGAAATAGTAATTCAGTAGCGTAATGCGAGCATAATCGATTTCTCAAAACCAACAACTAGCCAATATTTTTTAATATTAGGTCCTTACATATGAAATTGGCGTTTTGTACGGGAGGAATATAAAGTCTTTTTTTTTTTTTGGAAAATATATTTAATTAATCAAAGTATGCACCGTTGTTATCTATGCACTTTTGCCATCTCATAGGTAGTTCATTGATCCTTTTACTAAAAAAACCGTGGGGGCGAGAATCAATGAACTCTTTGAAGACGGTTTAGACTGCCGCATCGGAGTTAATTTTTTCCCTTGTAAGAAGTTGTCAAATTCCGGAAAATATAGTAATCTGTTGGAGCAAGGTCCGGAGAGTACGGTGGATGTCGCAGACATTCCAATTGTAGCTCATCTAACTTAGTGGTTGTTTGTTGTGCAGTACGGTCTTGCGTTGCCGTGAAGCAGCAGTGGCCTAGAGCGATTGACCAATCTCGGTTGTTTAGCAGCTAGTTCTTCCTTCATGGTTTGCAGTTGCTGACAATAGATATCTGCCGTAATCGTTTGGCCAGATTTTAGAAAGCAGCAGTGAACGACACCGGCGCTAGTCCACCAAACACTCACAAGTAACTTTTCTGAGTCAATTTTCGTTTAGGGCAGGATTTGGCTGGTTCTCCAGGGTTCAGCTATTGCGACGAGCGCTTCCGATTATCTTAGAGTATCCACTTTTTATCACAAGTAATGATTCGATTTAAAATCCCTTCATTATTGTGTCGGTTGAGCAAAGTAACACAGCAGTCGACGCGTGTTTGCAAGTTCGATTCACTCAAGTCAAGTTTCATCGTAAATTTTTTTTTACTTTCCCGATTTGCTTCAAGTGGATACAGTTTTATCACTTACCCCGAAGCTTGAAGCTATCTCTGAAGTGCTTTGTGATGGATCCGCTTCCACAATAGCCTTTAATTCTTCATTTTCCACTTTATTCTCCGGCCGTCCACGGGGTTGGTTCTGAAGGTCGAAATTTTCAGAACGAAAACGTTGAAACCAAAAACGTACCGTGCTTTCTTTTGCGACACCAGCGCCGTACACATCATTAATCCTTCGAGCTGTTTCTGCAGCACTGGTGCCACGGTAGAACTCGTATTCGTAAATATACCGATATTTCATGTTTTCCATTGTGCGGTAATAAGCGACTCCAAAGAAAAAAATAATGAGGAAAAAACAAATGAATGACTGTTTTTAGAACTCAAATGCCAAATAAATGAATTTATAAATTTGAATTTGGAATTCTTAACCAAAGAGGAGGTATTTTAGATCAAAGTGGTCAGTAAGAGAAAACGCTAATTTCATATATATGCTAAGGACCTAATATTAAACAGAACCAATTATTTTAGTCGATTATGCGGTTTATTACTGTAGATCGGTTTAATACCCACTCACTCGTCATACAAACAATTTTTGACATTGACGTTAGTTTCGACAAATTTGACATCACGTTAAATATATTTTACGTAGATTTTTTACTTTTTTTATAATGCACACTTGCTTTTCCAGTTCACTTTGACATTGGCAGAATAGTCGGCATCGGCTTTACTTGCCATAATTAAAAATAGAATAGAATAGAAATATATTTTACGAAAAATATTTATTTGTTGCATTTAGTTAGACAGGATAACATAATTATAAGATAATATTGTTATATTATGAATGACGAGATGAAGAATAATGTTAAAGAAACTAGGGAATTATATTCCATGATTCATCAAGAGTACGTTATTATGGCAGAATAGTAAGAGCATATTTTATTTAATCATTTCATTTAATTTGTTGCTTTGAGTAATAAATACTTCTAAACTCCGTTATCTAAAACCACTGTCCGTCACTTAGCTTGTAGATTTAGTGCTTATCCATGTATTAAAGTTAACAATGAACTGAGGTAATTTTTTTTATTAACTGCATTTATCATTTTAGCCGTATGTTACAAACAGAGAACCTTCAGGGAATTTATGTAATTCCATCGTATGAGAACTCATTTTGTAAGTAGAATAGTTTGAACAAATTGTTATAAGATAAAATAACAGATAAATTGTTTAAGTAATCAACTTTTTCAGTGTGGTTTGGAGTTATTTTTGTGAGAGCTGGGTTCTATGAAGGGGGTGTTTTTAGATTTACATTAACATTGCCAGAAAAGTTTCCAGATGAAGAAGTCCCTGTAAGTATTACTAATACTTGTTTAGATTTAGGAAATCTTTATAACTTGCTGTTTTCAATATTACCATGTCAACACCTGTTGTTAAATAGGTCTGATAATTATCACTTTAATATGAATAACCATAACTCATAATTATAATATATAATCAGCTCTTTAGAAATATTGTATTGGTGTGGTTAAATTGAAAAATTCATTTAGATGGCATTGTGATGTAATTTCTTAGGTCATCAATAACTTCACATTATAGTCAGAGAGGGTTTAATCTGTGCTGTGTTCACCCATACATACATTAAATGTTCATAAAAATACTTAATTTTCAGATCTTGACATTCACATCAAATTTATACCACCCAGCAATTGATGCTCACTCTGGTGTTCTGAATTTAAGTGAAGTTTTTCCACAATGGGACAGAAAACAGAATCACATATGGCAAATATTAAAATATGTGTATTCAATATTTCATAACTTAAATGTTAAAGCACCTGCAAATGTTGAGGCCTCAGTTGCGTAAGTATTACACATTACTAGCTGACCCTGCAAACGTCGTTTTGCCAAAAAAAAAATAGATAGTAACCGATTCTCAGACCTACTGAATATGCATATAAAATTTCATAGAAATTGGTCCAGCAGTTTCAGAGGAGTATGGTAACTAACACTGTGACACGAGAATTTTATATATTAGATAATTATAATCATCATCATCATTCAACTTTTAGACCAATAAGAGGCCACTAATTAAAACAAAACTTCCTCAACTTAAATGTTTACCTTTTCAGATACAAAAGCAATAAAAAAATGTTTATGGAGAAAGTAAGGGAGTGTGTCGTGTTAAGTATAGACCATGTATATGATGATCCACCTACAGAAGATAAGCATTTCATAACATTTAAGCCATACGACCCAGATGTTCATGATACTGTAAAAAATATAATGCTTAAAACCCCCTCCCCAAACGAAGGTGCTAATCAAGGTATATCTTGGGTACAACCAGGGTCTTTTCAAGCTTTTTCTAAAGAAGAAACAACATAGCTAAAATATATTTATTCATACAATCTATTTATAAAGAAATTATGTATACAATCACAAAAGTTCATTTTAATTCGCCATAATTATATCCTGTGATAATATTATCCATATTGTTCTCTAATTTATTGTTTGAACCACCTAATAAATATATTATTATTGTATTAAAAGTAATTTTACTTACTGCCCATTGAAGTGAATTTTGCTTTTTGACTTTAAGCTAGCTTATATATTGTCTGGTTCAGACCGTATGGTCAGTTTATGTTTTGTAACTTGTTCCATGAACCAACTCTGATCTAGTTCATAAGTTTTATTTAGCCATTTAAAATGCGTAGGCGCATTTAATTCACTGTTATTAAATTCAAAATATTTGCTAAATTCTATGGCTAACTTGGATTTTACTAATCCTACACCACCATACTTTTCATCAGCAGGGTGATATACTCTGCCAGTACTTGGTAGCATATAGATTTTATCGGGAATAAATTTTGTCGTCATTAAGTCACCTGCATATCCATAACTTAAAAAATCACTGTCATTAATATTAATGATATTTGTATAAACTATAGGGACGTCATCACATCGTATAAAATTCCTTTCTCTTCCACATAACGAAATAAAAGGAAAGTCTTCCTCATATCTACCAGTTTTATTAAGACGAATCCTCTTGAAAAAAAACTGTAGAAACTTCTTCTCCTTAAAGCACGATGTAAAGTTTTTCATCTTAGAATCATCTAAAAATAACTAAACAAAAAAAGTTATAAATTCAGGTCAATCAGTAGCTTTTAAAAAGTATTTGGCTAATATGCTAAGTAGGTATCTTATTTTACATCATTTATTTATTATAATAGAAGCCCAGCTAAGCACTTCTAATAATAATAATAGCCTCCCCGACCGATTTAGGTCACGGTGGTCAATCTCAACGGAGATCAGCCAGGTACGCAGGAGATATTATAGTGCACAAGTGTGCGCGCAGACACAGGTGCACTCTCTGTTCCTCTACTCTCATAGTCCGATGGGACGGCAATCCGATACGATCGGAGAGAGATCAGGCGCAGGACCAACGACTTTACGTGCTTTCCGAGGCACGGGGGTATTAAACCGCCAACTTCCAAACTCCGGGCTGTTACTAAGAAATTCCTAATGGAAAAACTCAATAACACTTTGTCCGACCCGGGAATCGAACCCAGGACCCCATGCACAGCAGTCGCGCTTGCAACCACAAGACCAACGGGGCAGTTAACTTATAATATAAGCCCAGCTAAGTACCAATATTTTTCTATAAACCTAATACAAATCTCTAGAAACGTAGACAGAGAAACTAATTTCTCTGTCTACATATAGAAATGAAATTCATATTTCACTATACGAAGTAGGTACAAAGGTTACTAACCATCCCTTGATGATCAATAAAATAAAAGTATTCCCTTATTTTTGGTTCTGGCTCCTGACCTTGAATATAATGAACATACCGCGCTCGGTAATATTGAGATGCTGATACTATTTTAAAAAATGAGCGCAAATTACATTTTAAGGCCATTCTAAGATAAATATTTTATGCACTACACTAAAACAAGCGTATAGTTTGATAGATTTCTAACCTATTTCTTCTACTCCCCTAAATCTAAATTATTCAATCTGACAACTCTAACATAGACATCATAATAAATGGGGCAGACAACTGTCAAAGTGGCGCTAGTAGCGCACAGACCATTTCAGACCATTAACAAAGCAGTTTTTGTATGGAATTAGTAGTGAATTCATAATTAGAGGCAATTAATGAGGAAATGCCTAGATGTTGTGTACCAAATTGTAAAGAAACTGGAGGCCACCACTTTGAGTAAAGTTTGAGCCTAAAAGCGGGGCGAGAGTGTGTCATAAACATTTCAAGGAAAGTGATTATGAAAAGATTGGTAAATACTCAGATATGGTATGTGTTAAAAATGATTACTTTCAGTTTAACTAGGTAGTCAAAAACTATTTCCTCCTATTTGTACAGACGCCAGCAGGTCAACCTACCCCAATCTGTCAAATTTCTTTGATATATTTTCAACTTTAGTGCAAAGAAATAAGGTTCATATTCAATTGGGAAAATCTTACAGATTGGGGTAGCTTGATGTGCTGGCCTCTGTGCGTAACTTGTAGATAATCATAGAACTTAGTACTTTATCTCAGTGTAGATAATGCGATTTATTAAACCAAGAAAACAGACTGCCCATAATACACAAACAAACGAAGAAATGAATGGTGAATTTCCGTCATAAAATTATATTTAATATGCGCCCTTGTGCGCCCATATTCTCCACAAGGAATGGCCTAGGTCTTTTGAGTTCACTGGAGGCTTAGAGATCTTCACCAGATAGGTGCCAGATAGTGTTGATCCATCTTGTATTACTCCTTTATGTAATCCCTATGTTATTTGTTTGGGATCATAAACCAGCGCAAAATGTTGAAAAAGTCTATGATCCCTTCAATGTTTCCGTGGAATGTAAAGCCAGCCTTTACATTGAGAGCAGAATGCCTGAGAACACGTAATTATAGAAAAAACTTGTTTCAAGGAGAGAATTCAACGTTAGAACTCAAAGTTTCAGTAATATCCAGCTACTTGAAGAATTAGATGATGCAAATGTCTCTACGTGTGTAAATGTTTATTTATCACAGAGTAAAATAATAAAATTTAAATAATATTTATCTCACATAACAAACTAACAATAGCAATGGCTTTCATTGTGACAGTTCAACAACATTCCTTGCGTTATTTACGTTGTTGAGCAGACAAACTTTTTTCAAACATATGAAGCAATGAATTAGCAATATCCTTCAAAATCATAGAGATCAATTTCTTTTACTTCTGATGAACCAGTTATTTTCTCGATGAAAAAGAAGAAGTGAAATGAAATGAAAATATGACAACTAAAATGACATTGACAAAGGTTCGTATAGTGTGGCACCATCTGAGATCAGCTTTCACTTGCCAGCAAATAGCCATTAAATTTTAATTGTATACCTCAGATCAATAATTTCAGGTTAGTCATCTGCATTTTAATTACTATCCACTATGAAAAAAAAGCATACCGCTTTTCATAAGTTAAGTTACAGCTTGGCAAAAAAGTCGTGAAAATAATGGTAGCGCCACTATCGTGCATGTTGTAACCCTATATAGTACGACGAAAACGGTTTTGATACTTAGTTTTTTTCGACAATTAATGTGAATATTGGCGGGTTTTATGAAAAAAAGAAAAGCTCTGAAACTCTTATTCGGCCACTGCCTAGAACGATAACATTTGCAGTTATTCATTTTAATGAATTTAAAATAAAATTATTAGGTATTTCAAAATACCTTGATGTGAAATAATCCCACATTATGCGAGACAATTTTATGTTTTACAAGACTCGAGACCAATTCAATAGGGTTCAGATCACAGTGACAAGTTGGAACCTTTACTACTTTAAGACAAACACACAAATCCAAGTTCTCCTCTAACCACAGGCAAAATGTTCCATAGTTGGTGTTCTAAACAGAAACTAAAAAAAGAATCAGCATCAACAATTTTAATCGGAATCAAAAATGTTTTCCTCTAAATATTCCACGCCCGAAAAGTCTTCATCCATGTCTTGGTGTGAGCTTTCACCAAAACTCTGATGGCTATCTTCAGATGTGTCACTACTGCTGCTTTCATCTTGTAGGTTTATGATAATTTTTTCAATGTCCTTAAACAAAGTTTGCCCCCTTCCAAAATAACCTTTTTCTATTTTCATGACATGTTGACATGAATTTTTCCAGTAATCAACTGAAATGCTCTGAAACGCTTGCTCAGCCACTGCCAAGAACAATAAAATAAAAACAACTAAACATTTGCAATTACTTATTATAATGAATTGAAAATGAAATGATTATAACAAAATACCTTGATGTCAATTGATCCTACATTATGTGAGGCAATTTTATATTTGACTAGATCAATTCAATGGGATCTATTCAAAAGATCGCAGTGATAAGGTAGATGCCTTACTACCGTGTGACCATGCTCACTTAGGAATTCATCTATTTCATAGATGGGCATGGGTTTATGTCGTTTAACAAGCATAAGCAGGTTCGGCTTGGCTCGGATTTTTGTTCAGTGATTTATGCAATATTAACAAAAAGTATCAAAATTATACGAACGCGCTGCATTCCGAATGTGTTTTGTAAACATAACCTCAAATTCGTGAATGTACAGAGGCCAGCACATCAAGCTACCCCAATCTGTCAGATTTTTCCAATTGAATATGAACCTTATTTCTTTGTACTAAAGTTGAAAATCTATCAAAGAAATTTGACAGATTGGGGTAGGTTGACCTGCTGGCGTCTGTACATTTCAATAACTGTATGAAAGGTACTAGATATTGCACCTTGAAATACACACATTGCATCTGATTACATGCATTGAGATATATAACTAGAGAAGCAAACCTCAATAAAATGTGTCAAAAAAGTGTAGCCACTTTATAAACGCGACGACGTAGCTTTGAAACCACTAAACATTTAAAAGTAAACATATATCTGTCTCACTTACACACGTCGTAAGAATAATACCGTCGCTTAGATTAGACAAAGACCGCATTATAGACATGCAATGACGGGATGGGGTTGCCTACCCATGCGAAATTTTACCCAACATTTTAAGTCATAAAACGCGTTTTAGGTTAAGTTAAATTATTTTTTAAATATTTGAATTATGTATTTCTTATTGGATGTGTAATAGAAGTTTATAAATAATGAAAATAACTAAGACATTTTCTTTTTGAATATTTTTTCTTTATTATTAATGAAATTGAATGATTTAGTGGGTAGCGAGTCAGTCTCTTTTCTCAGCAATTGGATTATTTCCACCCATTTTTCACGGCGTGCTGCATCTTTAGACACCCTGCTACGTTGTTATTATTAAAAAATATTTAAAATCACTTATTCCATAAATTAAAAACTCCCACTAATGTGGGAAACTAAAACTAAGTTTTTAGTGGTAACACTGAACCTAATTTACAAAATTCTACATTTTATTGCGTTTTTACGTTGATATAAACACAGATACAATTAATTTACGTGTGGGAAGTAATTCCGGTTAATTTATTATGTTATTGTGATCTTAAATCGCACTCTTTCGCGATATTTTTTGTCGCATGTCACTCGGTTGACTTCGGTTGGCGTCACACAGAGCACTGAACTGACGTTAGCTACGCTGATGGCTGTGGCCATCAGCCTAGTGGCGAAGCCTTGGTGCGGTAATTGCTAATCTAGTGTAACATATATATCAATGATTACATGTATAAAATATAATTTTACCTGTCATTTCAGCGGTTCAGACACATCGTTGAGACTGGATAAAATTTGTCCGCCCTCGAGTTTCGCCAAACATCTCACGTACACTTTATAAATTATCACTCTTGCGGCTGCAAATAACAGATCTGTTCATTACGAACACAATGGGTCACCAGTATCACCACAATAACGCAAATAAATAAAAATAAACACGAGAAACCGTCACCAATTACAAGAAATGACAGAATATGTACAGACGCCAGCAGGTCAACCTACCCCAATCTGTCTTTCTTTGATAGATTTTCAACTTTAGCACAAACGAATAAGGTTCATATTCAATTGGGAAAATATGACAGATTGGGGTAGCTTGATGTGCTGGCCTCTATATCTTACTCGACGAGGCCATACCCCGGACACTCCGTACAACGCGCGCAAAATAATTACCTACTACTACTACATAGCCAAATGACGTAAGTACACGTGCAAATGTGTGCGTAAACTCTAGTAGGGTTGGTTGTCGTGCGGAGCGTAAAAGAAATGGCGGGAACGACGACGACGCGACTAGAAAGAATAAGTGACCTTGTACGAGTGGCGTTTGATTGTTTATCTAATTAGTCGGGTTCGTAATGAAATAAAAATAATATTATAGGTAATAGCTAAGTAACAAATGTAAAACTTTTTAACAATAACTTTAATTTCGGAAGTCGGTGTCTTTGGATCTGTATTTTAGTTTATTACCACCGACTTACGAAATTAGAGTTATTTTTCACTTTGTAGTGTTTCTTTGGAAGTCGGTTTTTTTTTGCTAAAAAGTTTTTATTTCACGCTTTTTAGTGGGTCTGTTTATAAAGTGTCTAAGTTACAGTAGCTTAATGTCAACTTGCTCATCGCCTTTTACAAAATATTGCCTTTCCCGATGCAGGGACGTTAATTGTTGAGGAGTTCTCTTGGTACTCCACCATCAGCTCCATTTCACCATTCGCATTGTGACGAGCATAAATTGTGCTTAGCAAACATATTAAAGTAATCGAATCGCAACCTGTGAAATATTTATTATTGAGTAGTCCCGGTGGCCATTTGTGGTCTTCATCATCAGTTCCACTTCACTAAATGTTGCTATCCCAGAGCAAATACCCATGCAAATAAGGTACTTAGCTAAATATTGTTTACACTAAAATATTTTCGTTTAAATGACCTACTTAACTATAAATAATCGGTTATTATATCGCATGGTATTAAAATGCGATATTTTACAAACATTTATATGTAAATAAAAATTCGGAAAAGCATCACAATATCGAACCATCGTGATTAAAACTCAGATAAAACTTTTAAATCGCAAAATTGTGTGTTCGTGTCAGCAGTACAGTGCTGCGGTTCTTTGTGAGCGCCCCGAGCTAATGAGCCGCTGACGAATTCGCGGTGCGCGGGGTGAGGTGCGGTATCTGATGTCAGCGCGGGGTAGGGAGTGGCCATTCTGTACGAAGTACTATTAGGTATTCTGTGACGAGGCAGAGCGAGTGTTGCCAATGATTAAATATTTTAGTTCCGTTTCAGGACTTTCTTGCCAAGCTGTATCTGTATCTATTCCATTTTCTTTAAAGCAGGGACTTGAAAACGAAATGAATTTCGCTCCGATAACACTAATTTTATCGTTTATCGTTCCAACATTTGTAACGATACTAAAACCTAAAAATATCAATAACGTTACAATACATAAGAGAATATCATTGTCGTAGAACGATATTTTAAGTAACGTTATAAAGGTACCAGTAAAATTAAGCATAACGATACTGAAAAACGGAACGAAATCATAAACTGTTCAGTAACAATATTATCAATAAATCGATAATATTATAACGATATAATAAAGTTCATTTTGATACTCAACGTTGCGACTTTTGTCAGCTTTATGACCTAAAAGATGACGAAAAAGACGAATAAGTATGAAGAATAACGTTATAAATGAATCTGTAACGTTTGACCTGGAACGTTATTACAGGCGCATAAGACGTTAACTGATACCTCTACGGTTACCTATGATATCGATATACAGATAAATGACATGACATTGATTGATGTCGATGACATCTTGATCTTATTATGTGACAGCTGGATGTGAAGAACTGGAGGCTGGAGGACAAAACCATACACAAATAAAATAAATAAATAAAACCATTATTTAAATTATAGTAGTGAAATGTTTAATGATATAAGACAAAATTTATTTTTAAGTTATAGTAAATAATTTGAATTAATAATTGATTTGGAGTGAATGTTTTGATCCACAAGGTTACATTTTCCGTACATGGAATTCACATGAATCGAAAACACGATGGAGAGTGTCCGACGATCATGGAAACTGCGTATGTATACTTTATATCGTAATTGTTAAAGAAAAACATAAATAAAACTGTAATAATTATTGTTGAATGACTTTTACCAATTGCAGAAGAATTTGTTGCTCACAAATCAAATGTCAACTGCCTGGCCATGGGCCACAAGTCCAACCAGGTGCTGGCAACTGGTGGCGATGACAAAAAAGTTAATTTGTGGGCTATTGGTAGACAGAGTTGTCTTATGGTTAGTACATTTAACAAGCAATTTTCCATTTGTAGTTCCACTAAAAAATGGTTCTGTTACATTTTTATAATTTGCAGAGTTTAAGTGGGCATACAACTCCTGTAGAATGCGTCTGCTTTGGCCATTCTGAAGATTTAGTTTGTGCAGGATCACAAACTGGCGCCTTAAAAATATGGGACTTGGAAGCAGCTAAATTGTTAAGGACATTTACAGGCCACAAAGGGGCTATAAAATGCATGGACTTCCATCCCTATGGAGATTATCTTACAACAGGCTCATGTGACAGTAATGTTAAGTTATGGGACACAAGAAAGAGAGGATGTATTGTTACTTACTCCAGCCACCGCCTTGCTGTAAACAGCCTTCAGTTTAGCCCTGATGGACAATGGATTGCGTCAGCTTGTGAAGATGGTATGTTGAATGGACAACAATCCGTAATTATACTGTAAATATAATTGCCTGATACTAAAAAAGGTAATTCACTTACAGGTTTAGTTAAAGTGTGGGATGTGCGTGTTGGTAAAGTGCTCCAAGAGTTTATGGAACACACATCAGCAGTGACATGTGTCAAGTTCCACCCTCATGAGTTTCTACTTGCCAGCTGTGGAGCTGACCGAACCGTCAACTTTTGGGATATGGAGAAGTTCCAATTGGTTTCCAAATTTGATAAGGATAATACATCTATTAGGTATGTTGAACATAATTTGAATTTGAATCTTACATTTTTAATTTGCTTTCTTTTACAAAATGTTTAGAGTTTTGCATTAACAGCATGCATTCATTGATTTATTCATAAAAAATATTTATTGTTAAATTCTTCTTACTATGATGCAACTTGAAATCTAATTTGCACCATCAAGTTTTTTTGTTTATTTTAATTTACAATATTAATTTTCTAAATTAAACTTATTGTTAGAAGGTCAACTGTGGATGCTTCTAAAAAACTACAGAAGCAACCACAGTTGAACTTCTAAGCGACATGATCATGTCGTAAATCATTCAGAGTTATCCTTAAGATTGAATTAATCAGTCTTAAACTAAGAGAGACTTGAACATAATTCTAATTTAAAATAGTTAATTAGCACATAATGTTAATAGATTGTTTTCCTAAATGAAATCTATAATTGTAAATTTCCATTGTTTAGACACATGGTGTTTAGTGATGATGGTGCAACATTGCTTGGTTGTGCTAATGATGGCTTGCATGTTGTTGGGTGGGAACCAGCCAGAGTGTTTGACACGGTTCATGGACATTGGGGTCAAATTCATGATATCACTGTTGCACAAACACAATTAGTAAGTGTACTATAAATGTTTAAACTTATTTTCTGATACCACAGAATATTATATTCATAAATTTCCATATACTATTACAGATAGCTGGATCATTCCATTCAACTTATGTGGTTCTATCAGTTGTTGATCTCACTAAAGTTCATCCATTTGGTGGACCAGCTCCAGTGACATCACCAATTGTGAGAGACCTTTCACCTTTTCAAAAGGGACACTCAGTGCGCAAAAGCTTCTCAAAGGAAAAACCACCAAAGCAAGGTTTGAGATTGCATTATGATGTCTAGTAACCCATATTTAAGTTATAAAACTAATCCATGTTAATATTTCACCACAGTCATGCATAGACCAACTCTCCTTGATGAAAAAACTGCTGAAGAATCTACATCAGGAACAGAAGCAGATGAGGATTCAGGTGCTGTTATACCCAATTTTAATGACTACACTGAGATATTCCGACCTTCTAGAGCATGTGAGTAGATAACATAAACCCAGCCTGTCCAGAGAAATATGCTCAATCAACATCACTATTACTAAAATCGCAACATTCATTTATTTTATTTTTTTAGTAACACGCACACCTCCGCCCGCTACCAGTTTGTCGTCAGAGGATTATTCAATAACAGGTGAAATTCATATTTGCTAAAAATATCATTAAGGGTGTAACACTCACAAGAATACCAAGCAATCAATATTGTATCTATACCTTGCTCAAATTTTGACAAATTTGTTCAATACCATCGATAGATGTTGATTGTGTGTGTTATAATAACATTACTCTCACAATAATACTTTCACAATTTTTTGAAACCTACAATATATTATAAACCTTAATTTTTTAAATACTTACTAGTGGATTCATACAAAGGATAGAAGCGTCATATCTTTTTTCTATATGCTTTACAGTGCAAGAGCCAACAGAGAAGTCGGAACCAGTGGTGAACACGTGCCTGCGCGACCTGATGCTGGACGAGCCAGTGCCGCTGACGCGACCGCTACCGCAGCCCTCGCCACCGCAGCGACAGCGGTCTGAACACTACTCACGTATCCCAACCTCCACCAAAGAACATTTCGCTGTTGTAGAAAAGAAAACTGATGGTTTCGCAAGTAAGATTTCCGCATTATTTACTACTGATCTTGCTTCTGGCTTTTTTTAACGTAAAATATATGTAGGTATTTATGGTTGCGTTAGGTTTGGACTTACGAGGAAATAGTTTTTAACCCCAAGTTTTATTTTCGTTCACAGAATAATTGTAGAAGTTATCCCATCATATGCCAAAATGTTGGACAAGCTCTTAGTTCCAATACTAAATCGCGCTAGTTTCGCAATGCTGGTTGAGGATTGTCTTACGAGTGACCCTATTTGCCGTATTCTGCCATGTCATAAACTCCTAACAGATATTATTTAACTGTTTAATTATTGTTATTATAATATTTATATCATGAAAAAAAGGTAGCCCTGTTTGTCAAAAGATATGTACATGGTATTGAGGGTTTAATAATATGCTATTTGCTTAATCAGGGGTGACGGACAACACAAAAGAAAATAATACATTCACTTCAGCGCAAGCACTAAGAGATTACGCCGCCAGCCCACTCACAGCAAACTCGCTTAATCGACATAACTCATACAAAGAGACAAAGTCTACCACAGATTTAAGTAAGTTTCATGGAATATTTCTTTTTTAACATAATATGATATTAAATAATGTTTGTTCGTGATTTTAAAATAAAATATCCTGTTTTAGCAACCTCCAATCTCCGGCCAAGTAATAGTGATATATCCTTGGGCCCTCCAACATTAGGACCTCGATCATTGTCCTTCACCAGAGCTGCTACTGATGCTTCGAGGTATGAACTTATTCTGATATTTATTTAATTAAATAATACATATTTACAATATTAAGAGTTACAGATGTTTTATCTCACGAGCGCGGGTGTGTCATACTTGTGTGGGTAAATGTACATGCACATTGTCTTTGTTTGCGTACGCTCGGGAGCGCTCAGTTTCGGCCGAGTCGTCGGCTGAGTCAGTAGTGTTATCCAGTTCGCGCCAAAATTATTTAACTAATACCGTCAGCATGGAAAGTACGAGTAAACGAAGAAAAGTTGTTCGCAGTGAGGTAAGGCAAATTAATTTTTATGTTTGGTGTGTATTTACGTTGTGATTATTTATTGTATTGAGTTAGTTTAATAAACGTGATTTTAATAATCTATTGTTTTTTTAGGGTCGTCAAATAATTGCAAATGTCTATCATTTTCTCAAAGAAGAATATGAGTTCACTGAATTGCATCGAGAACCAAATTGTGATGTATCACATTTGCGTAATATTACAAAGCACACTGCATCAGCTACGGGAGTTAGTGAACGAACAGTGCAGAAAATATTAAAAGAAGAACGAGACATGTCTAATGAAAGAGATGTAGCTAGCACATCTTCGAAATTCACTTCACCAATGAAAAACCGAAAAAGAGAGAAAATAAAGTAGACATTGGTGCACAATACATATACATAAATATAAATAGTGTAATTAAGAAAAAACTGAATATATGAAATATTTTGACACTGATTTTGAATTAATAATCAATTTACAAGATGACAGTGACGACGAAACTGACTCTGAAGAGGCGTCTAGTTATGATTCTGATTGAAATAATATTTTTGAAAAACTCAGTGTCAAAATAAATATGTAATTAAAAAATAAATTATTTATGAGTATAAGCTTTTATTTTATTATTTTTTTCATTTTGCAATTACCAGATTTAGTATCAAGAAGTAATTTAAAACCACATTATATAATACCTTTATTATTTTGTTCATAAACAATGAATGAGCTTGCTAACGCTACTTGTAGTTACGCACACAAGCGCGCGTGTCTATACGCGCTTCAACTACAACTATGGCTCACCCGCGCTCGTGAGATAAAAGAACTGTACAATAAAGTGGTAGGTATAGACCTGAACTAGGATAAACCTGTATCTCAGGTATCATACATGTAAATTAGCTTATTACAATAATATAATATGTATTTTCGAAGCTGTTGGTGGTATTGTAAAACAAATCTTTAATGAATGTGATTCCAGGAGAAGGGTGGAGCCTGTTGGCAGAGAAAACGTGACAGTGTCCCGCAGTGTGGAGACACCAGAAGTGGACCCGGAGCCTGAGTTCGTGCCACACACCACCGACAGGCCCGTCGGTCTTGATCTCGATGAATTTTTACCCGTGAGTGGCATAAATCCAGACTCGTTAACCCAAAGGTCAATTCTCACTGCAATATAAAATGTTGGAACACGGTCATGACTTACACTTACTTACTCTATTATATAAACGAAAATAGGCGTGGTGTTCGACTGTACGCAGCAGTTCGACAAGTACAGTGGAGTGGATGAACTGAAATGTACTCGATAAACTTTATCTTCTAACTTCTGTCACAAGCAGCGCCGCCCTCAACGAGCATTTACTGAGTGCATAGTGTAGTATTGATGTAACATTGTGTGGTTGCAGCGCGGGCTGGCGGGCGGCGGCGCACGTCGGGGCGCGCGTGGTGCCGTGCAGCCCAGCGAGCAGGAGGTGCTGGGCGTCATGATGCGCGGACACGACTCCATGATGGCTGTGCTCACCGCTCGGCAGCGCGCCCTACAGGTACGTACACATCATAACCCTTTTGCATGACGAAATGTACATCTACGTGAGACACCAGCAGTATTTTACTGTATACGTATTCTGACTTACGAATGGAGCCTTCGTACACCATGTCAACTCACTCTCGCACTGTTTCAACTCCCAACTCGGAGGCCGCTAGGCACATCGTCAACAAGTGTACAACTCGCGGACGAATCATCGTTTTTGATTGAATTCCACGTCGCTGCTGACTGCAAGTTATTTTATTTTACTTTGTTGGGACATAATATAACAATAACACATTAGACATTACAGACTAAGTGAGACAGAATAAATTTAAAACCGTCCCGAAATGGTTTGGTTTAGCAATAGTTAAATTTTACAGAAAAGTAAGAAGTAGGCACTAATGGGCATTTTAGAAATAATAGGTAATAAATAGATATTTTAAAGATTCAATAGCTGTCCGTATGAATTTTTTTATTTATAAACCGATACTGGGTACTTAACACAATGCGATAATGGGCCTATCCTAATCCTAAAATCTATACTATACTAACCTATACAACGTGTAACGTGTGTGTGTAACGTTAAATGCGCAAAACCTGAAAATAGTTTGTTCATAATTGACTACTGAATCGATTTCAGTAACTTTTAATATACCTAGGTTATTTTTCAAAAATTATGTATTTTGGCATATTATCCGCCGATTGAACCAAAGAAAATTAAGTCTTATTTTAAGGCCATAAGACTCAATTTTGAATACATAAAGTAATGCTAGGATCAACACGATTTTCTTATTAATAAAAAAAATAGTTTTGGTCATTGTATTATGCTTTTAACTCAATGCTCTAATTGGGGTGTATGAGATTTTGCGAATTTAAGGGCCTATACTACCTCAAATGGCTTAGCATGATCCTCCGTAATGTCGAAAATACTGCAGCATTAATTTTGAAATAAATATATGGTAAAGTTGAGGATTAATGTTAGGTCTTATGTTAGACGAAAACACGATTCCATAAAATTTTCTCGATGGAAAAAAATTCCAAAGTTACCTCCAAACCGAACAATAAATCGCTGGTATTCAAAAAATACTTCAAATTAGATTATGAACCTTTGTATACTAACCGAACTAACTATAATGCAGGTCTTATGTTATTTATTTTTTTTAATTACCATTATTTTCACCGTAAAAAGCAAATACCTAAACTATTGGCGCTGCCTGCCGCCTAGCACCGCACTCTGTCTCGCTCTCACACAGTCAGTAAGCAGTATCGCGCGAGCGAGATAAAGAGTGAATTTTAGCTGAGTTAGTGTAGGCTCTTAACGTTACACGTTGTATAACTAATTAGGGGAACTACGTCCAAAATTACAAGTACGGTTTTGTTTTTTAATCATGTATTTTTAATTTAACCAGTTTTTAGTTTTAATATTCATATTTGATTCATTAGTTTTAATTAACGTAAAAATGTAATATGAATTACATTTTTACGTTAATTAAAACTAATATAAATAATGCAGTATAATGCTACACTTCTTAATTTACATCAACACATGGAATAAAAACCACATAAAACTCGCCAAAAACGAGACGAACTCCATCAAAACAAAAACCTATACGCGCACAAAACTGAGTCAATGGCGCTAAAAACTTTACAGGTATGCCAACATGGCCTTCTTTACGTGATATTATGACAACTGCAGCATTGTAGCCCACCAATTTCTAATAGGTCTGCCACACACTCGACGAGTGGCATGGGAAGTAGCGAGGAAAGGAAGCAGAGACCTAGTGTGGCAACATCACTCGTCATGCCGCACGTCATGCTGCAAATAGCGGCAGCGCGACGAGCAATGCGAGGAGCATAGTGTGGCGGACGCATAAAAAAGCCCATAGCGTGTCATTATGTCCATAGGCACTTATATGTCATTTTGGACGTACTTCCCATATAAACAACGCATTCCTTGTGAATGAAGATTTGTTTT
The DNA here is from genome assembly GCA_949316385.1 of Globia sparganii. NCBI lineage: Eukaryota > Metazoa > Arthropoda > Insecta > Lepidoptera > Noctuidae > Globia > Globia sparganii. The sequence continues at coordinate 12,805,816 of OX438659.1, read as the reverse complement.
TATGGATTTATTATCAAAATTTAAGTAGAATGGAAAAAAACGGTGGAAGGATCATTAAAATATCTCTAGAAATGAAAAAGTTATGGGACGAAGTTGCGCTTGGAAGAATAATTTTGCTACACGCAGCGCTCCAGCGTGTGACATAATTTGACCTAGACGGCGCGGCTCGTATTCGCTGAGTACGTACAATTCATATTTCATTGGTGTGTAGTCACTTGCGCCGTTCGCGTCATATTTTGTATAATACACGATGGCTGACGTCAAAAAATACGCCTACAAATATTGTAGGTACCTATTTGAAAATAAAAAGTCTATCACTGTGTATAAGTCGCAGCCAACTGGTTTAATTAGCCGTTTAGTTAACCGCCTAGCCTTTTAATTTTATCGGCCTGAATGATATTCAATTATAGTTTACCAATTCGGCTCGCGCTTGATTGGTTACGGTTCCAAACCGTAACCGAATTGGTCGCAGTAACTAAGCCAGGGCACCCCGACCAAATGGGTTAGGTTAGAACTGTGATCAACCGTGTGCAAGCCGAGAGAGCGAAGCGAGGCGAGCACTACTTCCAAAGGCCAGGCGGTTAACTAAACGGCTAATTTAACCAACTGGCTGCGAGGCAAATTATCACTTTGTCATTTTACGAAGCCTTCCTCCATTATAGTGAAATACATACCTACATAAAAACTACACGCTTATAAATAAAAATAAAAAAAAACTGTTCGTAAATAACTACAAACGGCGCGAGAGCCTTGGTGCGATTTCTTGATTCGATAAAGTTGTGTGTATGCTAAATTAGCTTCGGAAGGGCGCCCGTGCACCAGCATGAGTTCTGCATACGCATCTGCGTGTGTCCTTGCAGTGTGGAACAGCCGGGCACGCGCGCCTCTCGACGCATCACAGTTCTAGATACAATGGAACTTAGGTTATTAATTAGTACATAATTATGATTATATACCATGTGTAATTACTAATATTGAATAATAACTTGTATGTGTGGTGCAAACTGTTAATTAATATGAGCCACGCGCAGTAGACTGCATACACTATTAATTTTGTTTTTTTTTTTCAGATCTTTCATTCCGTCCGAGTTAATAAAAGTCTGAGATCTGCGTTAGAATCTGTTATCGCTCTGGAGGACACGTCTGTGATACTCGACATTCTTAATGTTATGGCACATAGACCGTAAGTTTAGAGTTTTTACTGATGCAAACATGCATACATTACAGAAACTTATTTTCAAATAATAGTGAAGTCTAATGTTACTAATTATTTTGTTGCAGATCATTGTGGAACTTAGATATCTGCCTTTTAATGTTACCCAAGATATATGAATTATTGCAGAGCAAATATGAATCGTATGTATAAATAGTTTAGTAGATATATAAAAAATATATTTTCTTGACTCCTACATTATAATTTAATGTTGCTTTTTATATTACAGATATATGCAGTGTGGTTGCAATGCGTTGAGGCTCATAGTGCGTAACTTCTCATCAGTGGTGAGAGCTAATGTAAGTGCCCCAGTGCGTACATTGGGAGTAGACATTCCTCGTGAGGAGCGGTTTTCTAAATGCATGCAGATACATCGATTGCTGCTCGACGTCCGCGCTTTTTTGCTCAAACGACAAACGCTCCAGGGACGCCTCGGAGCTGCCTTCAGAGATCTTCATAACCTCATGCAACAGGGACTTGACTGACACATTATTTTTAGGACCACATGATGAAAATAAGTCAGAAGTAATGAAATAACTGACAAACTAACTTCTCAATCTTATTAATATTTTATAGATTTACGTTTTCATGAAATTTTCTCACTGTTGACATAAGTTGATTTTGAACTTACTGTTAGAAATGCATACATACAGCTACTTACATATTTATTAACAATAAAGGATTATAATAAGCAGCGTTTATTTTTTAGACAAACACTATTTTGTAACAATCATTTATAACAGACTTGGAACATTAAATATTAGGAAGGATGTCTTTGGAATGAGGTGACTTTATGGGCTGTAGTGGCACTTGTTCCATATAAAAATAAATATATCTACTTATTAGTATGTTATTGTATTGAATGGAACAGTAACAATATTTTTTTATGGACAGTAGGTACAGCAGAGGATTTATCATCTAAGTACCTAATAAAAATCTTAAATTAATTCACTGACAAACAAAATAGCCTAAATTGCTGAGTCTAGAAGCATGACATTTTGCACAGGGCTCCATTTAATATGGAGGTGAGCACTAAGGAGTTTTAGAAAATTCATGCCCTAAAGAGGTTTAATAAGTGTGTTCCTTAAAACATTCATGCCCTATTTAATCTCTTCAACTTTTTTTAAGTTACAAACATGGAACTTGGAGATATAACTTAAACTCATTCACTGGCAATCAATTTCTTTATTTATTATGAAGGTGAGCATTAACAATTTTTGAAAATTCATCCCTTACATCTGACTTTTCAATCAACAGATAATTTTTATTTGTGGAATAAAACTGACGTCTGACGGTTGGAAGAACTGTCAAAAATTAAAAAAATATTCCTCAGTTAAAATTAATCTGGTATTGGAAAAATCAGCCGTGGCCCGTGAAGGGTTAAATTGGGGATGAGTCTATGGAAGTTCATTTAACTGTTACAACTTAAATTCATTCACTGATAGACAATGCACAGCTCTGCAATGCACTGTTACTGCGTTGTTTTTTTTTTTGCATTTTTAACATAATCAATATATATACACAAAATTATGAACAAGTGTGGCCCGCCTTTATTTCATTTTGCCATTATGTGGCCCGCGCCTGCTAAAAGGTTGCCGACCGCTGCTTTATTGTCACATATTTATTTCAGGCACAGTTATTCATGAAGAAGCATGAACTAATACAAACAAATTAATACTTATAAATAAGTACATGTATTATTACAACAGTTTGTATAACTAAAACAATATTTTATTTTATATCACTTGTCATACTTATATTATTATACATCAATGACACTAAAAATACATAATTATTTCTTCCTTTTAGTATTTGACAGTTCACTGACTGAATTTGGATTTGGTCTTTTCATTTTATTAAACTTTTCCATTTTCTTTGCTAAAATATCATCTGAAACATCTTTAACCATTTCACCACTGCATGGTTCATTCTTGACTGCATTCTCCATATCCATAAGCCTTTCGATCTCTGGGTTCATACCTTTGAATGATAGTCTGCCTTCAAGCATTGTTTCACAAAATATAAAGCTTGACTCTGATATAAAGTTACCTGAGGCACTTCGCATTTCATTTGTAATTATATTAGAGTATAAACTGCCATGATCTTGAGTGTTTTCTAATTCTTTTTCTATTCTCTCTCTTGTTTTCTTCATGAACTTCATGTCCAGTACAGATTTAGGTAATTGTAATTTTTTGGTTAAGCCAGCCATAGTTTTAACGTTATAGCTAATAATGAGTACTCAAAAATAGATCAGACTTGTTGGTCTACGTCGGCAATAGAACAAACAACAAATTAGACCTCAATTCCAAATTTGATATCTTCGGGACTGCAGGTTACTATACACAGGCATATATTCATAATTGTGATAAGCAATAATAAATTTAAGTCTCGTGGTCAATTTATAAACACGTTATTTCACAACACCGAAATAAATTTTATTCATCTGCTGCTGTTGTCAGAGTCGTGTCAACCGTCAAACGTCAAAGTCAAAATTTCAAAGCAGCTCAAAGCATGGAAATAGTATGTACTGCTGGGTCAAAGCAAGAACAATATATTCGATATCGAAGGATATTGGGCGTTGGCTACCGCAGGTTCGTTGGCCTTCGAAGGTATGTCCAAGGACATTTGGTGGTCGAGCAGTCGAGCTGTAGCGGTATCTACAATGCCACATGCGAATAACGAACCGACGTCACGAAATCCTGCATCTCGCAAGCAGAGTTTACCGCGCAACTAGCAGAGATACAACGGCCCGACATGAATCATTGGGCAGTTGCCCGCCAGACACAAGACCCGTCTGGTCGGAGGATCCTCCCTTTTCTATGGAGGATGAGTGGACTTTACACCCTGTTCCTCATACCTCTAGCAAATGGTTAATTGCTTTTAGCCCTTTGATGTTGCAACGAAAGATTGTTGGCGTTTGCTGAACCAGCCAGAGAGAACCAATGAAGGCCGAAGGCCAGCGAAACTCATTCGTTGGCGTTCGTTGAGCCAGTGTGTACGCAGCATAAGCGGAACGCTACGAAATGGTAACTTCTATGGTAAAGAAAAGAATGTTCAAGTGATCAATAAATTGTTTTATTAGGTATATTGGGAATAGACGACCATTCCAAAATAACGTGATTGATATTCACCAGCATATCACGTTATTTTTTTAAATCTGAAAAGTACAGATACGATGGTGCTCGTATTTTTATTTGTCACTTCTCCACTATAAACTTTTCATCTTGCATTATATGCTTGCTCAAAAACCCACTGCTCGGCGTGGCTACTACCGTGAATATACTAATTCCAGGGTGTGAACCGTCAATTTTATACGGTTTTTCCGGTTTGTTCTTTTGTTCAATGCTTGTATCACTTGGCATTCCGGTCACATGTCAATGTCAAAGTCAACTCATCGAATTCGACCATTTTCATTGAAATCACATTGAAATTAGATTATAATTAGTCGTTGTTGAAATTTTTGACATCGATTGTTGGGGCACGTTCCGAGTTGCGCTGTAACCGATGTGAGCGTCTTTTAACCCGTACCGAATTAGCGTGAGCGCGATAACGATGTCCCGTGAATCGTCATAGATGACGTCATGACATGCGCCATCTTGCGATAACGCCGACCATGCCTTTTATTAAACAACAAAGAAATACTATAGATTGAGTAAGCACTGTGAGCACGTTTACGAGCGTTCCGAATTGTTGACTGCTCTCAGCTGTCATAATCTTAATGTCTAAATCGGAACGCATGTGAGATGATGTGAGTGCTGTGAGTGATTTTAGCTAATTCGGAATGCGGCCTTGTTTGTAAATGTCACTGTCAAAAAAAGCATGTCATATGTCTTGTGTTTTGAAAAATTAAATGTGAAGTTATTTACTTTGTGTTATTTTGTAGCATAACATTCGTTCTGCTTCTCGTAACAATTATGCAGCTTTCCGAAATAGATAACGTTAAAATCTACAACCTCAGCGTTGGAAAGTCTCTTCCTGATGTAAGTGTTATTATCATAGATAACCTAACAGTGTAGAGAATTTAATTGTACTTACATATTTAAACGAAGACATTTAAACATACATAAACATCTTTGCATTACATGTTCTGTTTAAAATGTACAGTGGCTGACGGAAAGGAAAAAACGCGCTCTTTTGAAAAAGAATGTAGACCTGAGGCGAAGAATTGAATTGATTCAAGAGTTTGACATGCCAGGAGTGAGCACCAGTTTGCGGGCTTCTAAGGACGGACAGTATATAATGGCTACTGGCATCTATAAACCAAGAATAAAATGTTATGATGTTAATAATTTGTCCTTGAAGTTTGAACGATGTCTTGACTCTGAAGTAATAACATTTGAAATATTGAGTGAAGATTATTCAAAAGTAAGTAACATAACAATATTTAAAGACTAATGCTTGTTTACAAGCCTTCTTTTATACTCTGGATTGTTTAGGAAAGGAATACTTTCTAAAACATTTTCTTTTCTCTTTTCAGATTGTATTTTTACAATGTGATCGATATGTTGAATTCCATGTGGGACATGGTCGACATTATCGCCTTCGAGTACCCCGGTTTGGAAGAGACATAGCTTATCATCGATCATCATGTGATCTATTTGTTGTTGGTGCCTCATCAGTATGTTGATAATTTGTTTAAAAGTACTGGTTCTAACTAATAATGATGGATATGTTGTATTAATAATTTGTCATAAAAATTGTTGTTTATAGGAAGTGTATAGGTTGAATTTGGAAATAGGGCAGTTTTTAGCACCATATGTTACAAAAGCAAATGAAATTAATTGTTGTGCTGTGAATGAAGAACATGGATTATTAATGCTTGGTACAGAATCTGGCCATGTGGAAGCCTGGGATCCACGCACCAAATCAAGACAAGGAATACTAGATTGTGCAATGCATTGTACAGATTCAGAGTACAAGTATGTAAAAACATTTTAGAATTCTTATTCATTTTTAACTGACTTCAAAAAATGAGGTTCTGTACTTGACCCGCATGTATGTCCACAATTTTCTCAAAAACTTATGAATCAATTTTGATGTTTCTTTCATTAACGTGATCTACATACTTTTAGAAAGGTTTTAGTATATAATAATATTAATTATTCTTATGTACTAAGTTATATGCATAAATATACTGCATCTCTAATATTTCTATGCAAATTTTGATGATTCTTCTAATCAGTGTCTTCAATTATAACTATGTATTGTTTTTAATGGATAAGGTATGCTTCTGGAGTGCTCCCTTATATATTTTATTAACTTTGCTTGGGAAGTTTTTGAGTTAGCTTCAGTAATACAATTTTTTCCACTTAGTTTATATTGATGATGCTTTAATAACTTCCTGACACTGATATTTACATAGCAAGTAGTGTTAATTGAATTTGTGTGGGGTAGGTACAACTAAAAAGTGAAAAATAACTTTAATTTCAGAAGTTAGTGTTGTTGGTTCCGTATTTTCGATTTTTTGACATCAACTTCCAAAATTAAAGTTATTTTCACTTTTTAGTGTTTTTTTTGGAAGTCAGTTATTTTTTTTTTTTTGTTTTTTAATTATTATTTTAATTTTTTTATTTATTTGTTTACAGAAATGACAGATTGCCTGCTATAACTGCTGCTAAATTTGATGGTCCTCTTAGAATGGGTGTAGGCACATCTACAGGTCATGTGCTGTTGTATGACATAAGATCAAGTAAACCTCTTCTCGTCAAAGATCACATGAATGAAATACCCATAAAATCATTAGAATTCCATAAAACAATGAATTACGTTTATTCTATGGATGCTACTGTTGTGAAGATATGGGATAAAAATACAGTATGTTTACCTGAACTATTACCAAGATTTCTTACTGATTTCATTTTGAAATGAATAAACTTATTCAAATTGCAATGTTGTTATTTTAGGGCAAGCAATATACAAGCATAGAATCATCAGTGGATTTCAATGATTTATGTGTTTTTCCAAACACTGGATTAAGTATGATGGCAGTTGAAGATCAAAAAATGCAAATATATTACATTCCATCATTAGGTATGTGCACAAGAACTTGAACACAACACTATAACAAATAATTGAGCCTGGATACTAGGAAAAAAAATACTTAAAAATATACACTGAACTAAAAATATTTTTGCTATTTACCAGGTCCTGCACCCAGATGGTGTGCTTTCTTGGATAATTTGACTGAGGAATTAGAGAGCTCAGCATCACAAACAGTTTATGATGATTATAAATTCATCACAAAACAAGAACTGGAATCATTAGGATTAGATCATTTGCTGGGGACAAATCTATTAAGAGCATACATGCATGGGTAAGACTTCTTTTCTCAATTATGAAGTGTAAATTTTGAATCTCAGGTTCATTCATTTAATGATTATGGAAATTAAATTTACAGATACTTTGTTGATGTGCGTTTGTACAAGAGAGCAAAGTCAATTGCAGATCCATTTGCGTTTGAACAATACAAGAAACGTAAGATAAGAGAAAAGATTGAACAGGAGCGGCCATCTAGAATTAAAGTTGTGGACAACTTACCAAAAGTTAACAGAGATTTGGCATCCAAACTCATGGATGATGGAGGAAGAAAGAAGAAACAATCAGCTAATCTACTCAAAGATGACCGTTTTAAGGTGTGCTTAAGCTTTTCAATGTATATTGAAAAGGGCAATTAATCTAGGCACTATCATTGATGTTTAAGTCTTGTATCCACTAAGCAACATTTGGCGCGCGACACGTCGCTCAACACGTTGAAAGTTAGCGTGGAACTTTTGTTTAACAACATTATCTATCTACCTACGCATGATCAGTCGTCGAGAACATGTCGCCAGAGGAACTAGTATTGATTTCAGCTCCGGTGGTTATAATTTTATCGAAAAATGCATCAAATAGAGAAAAAACCACGTTGGTGGGTTAGAAATTACTTACAAAATAAAGAAAATGTATTCAGTGATCTCCGTGTGGTTGATGGATCTTTTACGAAATTTACCCGAATTAGCACTTGTTTGTTACACCACATGGACATTTCAGCACGTCACGTCTCCACTCGACAATATTTGATGCTCAACTGCATGTTGCACGGATACAAACAACAAGCCGCGCGTCATATTGTGCGCCGGCTGGCAACGTCGCACTCTGTTGTGCAACGCTGCCGAACATGTTGAGCGTCACGTGTTGCGCATCAATTGTTGCCTAGTGCATACGAAGCTTTAAAATAACTTTCTTATTACAGGCCTTGTTTGAGAACCCTGACTTTGAGGTGGATAGAGGAGCTGAAGAATATCGTTTACTCAACCCAGTTTTGTCTAGGTTAGATAAAAACAAGGAGAAGAAAGTGGAAGATGAACCAATGCAGGTAACAAAGAATATCCCCTGATTTCCTATAAAATCATTGAAGTATTTCGTATAGGCTTCTTGTGCGTTCTGCACTTTACACATATGACACATCCTTTTATCCAAGAAATCAAATTAAAAGAATGTAATAATATTTCAAACTCTTTTTTACCATGTTAGGATAGTGCATAAATATATATGAAATACGGATTTTTTCTTTTTCAATTCGCAGGTGGAAGAAACTGAAGATAAAGATTCTGATATGGAACTATATGAAACTAGTGATGACGGCGATAGTTCTGATGAAGACCGATCCTGGGTAAAAGAAGTTAAAAAACAACACAAAATAATTAGAAATAAATCCCGAAGAGAAGATGACTCGCAACCCAATGAAGAGCAAGATTATAACACAAATAACGCTCCAAGAACTTCAAATATTATTAAAAGTATATCACGGGTGAGCAAAGCTAGTTTAGGAGATCGATTAGCTAAAGAAAGCTTTTCAACAATGGTAACCAATAGCGGTGGAAACCGCGAAATGAAATTTAGTATGAGAGGGAAGAAGTCAGAATCGGAAAATAATCGTCAAATGAAGAAACACCATCAAGAGAGAAAACAATTTGTGCGACGAACAGGGTTTTTAACAAAAAAGAAGCTTCCTAAATCATTTTGACAAAATTAAGTAGGAATAAAGTGCAGTGTGCATATGAATTCTTATTAAATTCGCTCCTAAGACAACCCACTGTCCAATATCTTTTATTTTTTTTACCTGTTTACGTGTCAGCCTAATCAGCCATACTCTGGTAGGCAGAGCCAAATGTTGCACCTTCAGTGGAATTATAATACTGATTTTATTTTGATTGCTAATAGAAAACCCGAAAAAATAATATGTTGCGCATAATATTGTAAGCAGTCAGTCAAAAGGTGTGTGACTTGCGAGTTACGACTGCACTTGCTGCTTCACGTGCACCTTGGTAGACAGATTTAAAGTTTCAGTCATATACTAGCTCGCAGAAACCAAATGATTTAAAATTGATAAATATTAGTCTTTTTCACCATTTATCTTTCTGGCTTATCAAAGTTCATTGTCCGTAGTGAGCTCATATTGCTAAGTTCACATCTATTTTATTTTATGTCCTCTAACGCAACTTATATGTAGGTATTTTAAAACAGACCATACCTACTTTCATAAACCATCCATTTTAATAATGTTGACAATCTAACAAAATATCTCCGGGATGTGCTTTGCTATTTAAGAAAACCGGTAGGGTCGCGATGTAAACACAATGACATTAACATCGCATTGGCTATTATCAGAGTGAATGCACTGACTCAGTGCACTACCAAGTACACATTCAATGATGTTATTTATGTATTATTAAAAAAAAAAACATTGCAGTGAATCGTTATCTGTTGTTGTTAATGTATCCTTTTTAACTCTCCCCGAAAGTGAAATTAAATTTTGGGAAAAGCTTCAGTAAATTGGTGAACTAGTAGCATAGAAAAAATGCAAAATGACAACGCATCGTACGGTAGTGGTAAGCACAATAAGCTTTTAATTACCTACCGTCATTATTGAAATCTTAGTTGTTTGCTACATAAATGTTCAATTATTAATATATTATCATTTCGTATAATGTGTGTATTGGTAATTAATGTGTAGATATGGCTAATAAACTGGATAATGTGAATTCTTTAAATGATTATGTAGCTAGTGATTTACTGGACAGCCATGTACTGGGGAACGACAAGCTTGCGGAACCAGTGATGGAGAGATCTACCAGGTCCAGTCTCGACGCCAATAGTGTGGACGTGAGTAATCTTTTATCATTTGTGTTTCTCATTACAATGGGGACACTGTGTGCTTTTGAACCCGTATCTATAATGAGTTGCACAAATAAGAAGTTCAGTAATTATAATGTGTTTATATAGGTGCAATTCGCATGCGTATTTTTAATATTATACCTTCAAAGACACATTGATACTCTTTTCCAGATAGGAGAAATAACGGAGTCCCCTGATACTGAATACATGAGTACTTCTGCTATATTACATTATTGTAAATCTAAGGTAATATTTTTGTGATGTTCCCTATTTTGTTTCCCTTTCGACTTTATTACTACTAGCTGACCCGGCAAACTTCGTACCGCCTTCAGAATCAATAAATACAAAATGTATGAGAAAATTAATTATCTTTATTATTTTTCTCGTGAAATTTTCCCATGTTTTAATAGCTAACCTGCTATTCGGGGCGTAGACAATTCCAACAAATTAAAGATCATAAAAATCGCTCCAGCTGTTCTTCAGATATAAATGGTGTAAGGTGTAACTAACACGACTTTGTTTTATGTATATAGATTGATATAACTGTGTGTTATCATTACAGATATTACTCCCATATTTAAAACTGTTGACTATTATGGGACTGCGGCCGGTACTGGATGTATCGAACTCTTCTAGATGCGTTATTTGTTGCTCACATTTTCATTCAATACAAGTTGCGATACTCATGTTTTTAGGATATGTTCTTCAATATATGGCTTGTTTCAGGTAATACATAAGTTGAATGTTGCTAGAAAGCAAATTGAGTTGCATGTTGTTTCTTAGTTAAGTGTCGTATATGTTTCAGACGGGACAGAGGGTTTTGTTACAAGTTAGTACCTTTGGCGTTAACATCCACTTTAGAATATGACAATTATAGAGAAGTGTGTTATGGAAACGTTATATTCACCTACATTGGACCCAGCATATTGCACTTTGTAGGATTTTTGTACGCATTATATTTATTTCGGATCTCAGATAATGAACAATTGCAAAATCTAATGGAAAGAGTGAGTATTCTAACTTAAATTCATTGTGATTATTTGTGATACATTATAATACTAACGTAGCATGAATTTGGAAGTTCTAAACTTACAAAATGCGCGTAAAAATAGAAGTTAACTATAGTTCTTCTTGTTTAGGTATTTCTATTGTCATCCTACTCACCTCAAGGGACGCCTACAACGAAGCCGAAGCGCCTGTTACGCATGTTGTGGTTTTTCATAATACTCAGCGTCCTGTGGATGTGCCTATCATTGTGTTCAGTCAATTTAATGCTGGCTAGAGGTAACATCATCTTCAGATGGATGGAAACAAGGTAAAGAGAAATCTTGCATTTTAGATACCTACGGTCAAGGAACGAAAATGTTCTGCAACTTTCAAAGAAATCCCACTCCCACAGAGTGTGCATGTCACCTTTTCGAACTGTCCTTGACTGTACATATAGGTACATACGTGTGGTCAAACGGATGTCGGTGGTTACACTTGAACTACTAAAACCACCTTTACTGCTTCGAAATAAAGGTGCTGTCAATGTTAGGTTGCTATCACGGAATGTTGATTTTAAGTAGGTACTGATCTTAGAATCATTTTATTTCAGTTCATATGAAGTAAGAATGTTGTTGAAGACCTTACTTATAATATGCACATTGATTCACGACATGGTGCAGGCGACTATCATCACAAGCTACTGCCTACAAGCGCAGCTGTTGCAGGCTCACCTCATGTTCCTCAAAGAGCGCCTTCTTAACCGAACTATTACTCCGCTTAACTGGATGAAAGTGAGTTTTCCTTTGATCAAACTTTGAAATTCTTAGAACATGGTCAAACAAGATAAATAATATAAAAACATATTTTTCTTTTTACAGGAAATAGCAGAATTCCGTAAGCTGTTAAAATATTTGAATGATGACCTAGCACCCGCAGTTTGTTTGTTCACCATCGTGAACATTTCATGGGCTATCTCTGGTCTTATGTGGCTTCTCAACTTGGACAAGGTAGACACTGAAACGGAATCCTTGATTGGTATCAGCATCCTTAATGAGCTGTTGTGGATATCAGCGGTCGTTGTACCATTTGTCCAGGTAATGGCAAAATATACAGCATGTATCAGAAGGGGTAAATTATCTCATTTAAAACTTCAATACCTACTTAACCCAAATGTATGGGACGGCAGTTTTTTTTCGATTACGATGTTGATCCCATGGAGAAAATTGTTCAGTCTAATGATATATCGTTCTGATACACGCTGTATAATATAACTAAAGAGAACTTTTGAGAATTGCCGACAAAGAAAAATTCAAAGCCACGTTGGCAAGGTATGCGTTAGTTTACGTTTAGGTAATTTTACTTTTATAATTGCAGGCCGCCCGCCTGTCGAAGGAGTGCCGGCGCACGCAGTCGGTGGGTCACGAGCTGTGCGTGCGGCCGTTCTTGCACCAGGTCACGCCGCAGGAGGACATCACCGCTGTGCTGCTGTACGCGTCCACGCTGCGCCTGCACGCCAAGCTGTTCCACTACCCCATCGCCGGACGATACCTGTGTCTCGTACTCACCCTTACCGTAATAGTACTCTTCTCACTTGGAATGTGTCACTTATTACAATAATTTATCGCTATTTAAAAATATTAATTTAATTTTGTTATTTTCAATATAAATTGAATCACCAACTAGCAAGTTAGTAAATCCTCGTTGTGTAAATAAGTGTAATTTAATCATCCGACTTTAAAGTTATTCAAATATCAAAGCTATAATATACTTAGTCAGAATATTGGGATAGTGAATAAAATATTATGGAATGGATTTTTATGGTTTTTTTATTTTCGTTTCCAACTATTTTGGCACTAACACAGGTATACCTACTTAATTTTATTAACATGTTAAAATAAATCTATTCATTTTATCAACTTTAATTCGAGTCAAACCAATATGGATCTGGTTTTGCTAAAAATATTATGCAATATTCGTTATTCATTTAATTCGGCGACACGGAGTAGTACACTAATGGAGTGCTTATAATAATGAAGTAAGCAGGTAGGTGTTTGCTTGACAGACCGCAGACGCTACTCAGCGTCAAGCATGGCGAGTCGAGCGACCTGCGCGCCCCACCACGAGTGCACGTCGTGCAGCACGGGCTGGTCGCGCGCGCTGCCGCCGCTGTTGTGACTCACGCGCACTCCACTCTTCACCGACGCTGTCGACACATACGTTATCTTCAATACGAGATACCATTCCAACTACAATCATCTATTGGTATCTTATCAAAGAATTGCATTGTTAAGTAGGACCCGCGTTCGTCTTCTTAGTGCAACGGATGACCTTAGGGACAGTGGAATTAAGTGGATATAATAATAATATATACAGGGTTGAGGGGCCCGTGGCTAAATAAAAAAGCTGCACAGGTCAATAGATCAGGTTAAGCTACGCTTGCCGCGGTTGGTCTGTGGATGGGTGACCGTCTTTACATACCGAGAGCACGTTAAGCCATTAGTCCCTGCCGTCATTTGTGGATCTTTGACAGTTGTTACGGGTAGTCAGAAGCCCGAAAATCTGACAACCATTCTTACCAAGGGGTATCGTATTACCCAGTTACTGGGTTGTGGAGGGCAGATAGGTAAAATACTGGTATTCAGCTGCATCCGGTTAGACTGAAAGCCGACCACAACATAGTTGGGAAAAGGCTAGGCAGACGATGATGAATAATTATATACAGGGTGGAAAGTTGAAATAGGCCCTGGAGAGACAGTACCCTAAACATTGACGTAATCAATTAAGAAAAACAAGTAAAACTGCATTCGAACATTTTTTGAAAGTCGCTTGTCTGAACCGGGAATTGATCCAACTAGTGTAAGAAATTCGAGTTTTAAGTCTTCTTCTAAGTTCTCTTTGAAGACTCGGTTATTTCTGAGAGCTCAAGTCCTTTTGAATATCAAGTCTTATAGGAAGACTCGAGTCTTGTCTAAAAGAACTTTAGACTGAGTATTTTCAAAAGTACTCTGGACTGAGTCATCCGATTCCTTATCTGTAGTCACTTCATTCGTTTAAGTTGAAAAAAAAAATATGAAGAAGAATTAATTCTTTTACATCAACTGAAGTCAACTGAAGTTTTGTAACCCACTTTCGGAGTCACGAATTTGATTAGTACTGCCGTTACTAGACGAAGTAGTTGCGCTATATTACTAACATAAAGAAAATATTAGTAAGAAAATAAAACACTCACACTTACAAGAAGTCTTTTTTATAAGGGCAGGATGTGGATCACTGAGTGTTGGCTGAAGATACTTCTTGATCGGGCTCTCCGGTCTGCAAGTTATTTTATTCAATATAGATGTGTACAAGGCAAGGGCATCACTTAAATAAAAAGATAAGTAAATTATTAAGATAAGTAAATTCTATTTTTACCTCGGAATTGTGACAGATGGTAATCCAGGCCTCTTGAATTGACTTTTTGTCGACGATCTTTTCGGTTGTGAATCAAATGATGATGATATATCTGTAAAATTAAAATAAATATTATTAACACAAATACAGAACCTGTATTTTTAAGGAAACAATAATATTTAAAAATCTTTCTTACTAGATATAACAGGCTGTGAAGTGGACTCTGTTATTTCGGTGCGTCCTGTGCTAGCGATCACCTGCTGAAAATTAATTTAAAGTTTTGTACTTTCCTAATATACATGTATAATGCTATCAATATCAAATAATATGGTTACCTGAGCTTCAGTTTCCAGTTTTTCTTTGTCCACTTTCTCGCTGCCCATGTCAACAGCTTGTTCATTTGTTTTCCTCAAACCAGCGATTAAACTAGTTTGCTGTTTCTGTAATACAAAACAACGTTATGAACATAGAGGTTTAAAATTGAAAACAGAATCAGATAATTATCATGTTTTGGAACTACATACTTTAGAAAATACTTGTTAAAGATCAAATTCCATTGCAAACAAAAACATTGAGGAACCGGTTTTATTATATGGAACACTGTAGTATCTTTTTAATTTATTATCCATAATATAACTTACGCTACTGTTGGCGCGTATCTTCTTGAGGCAGCCCTCCAGCCATGTGCGTATGGTTTGCTTGGCGACTTCCTCCTCGATCAGAAACTCGAACTCTTCCCGCGCCAACAATTCCTCCATTTGCAGTGACTTGCGAATATCCACCGTGCGGTACGACAGCATACTGTTATCATTAAAAATGTATACAGTGTGTTAGGTTAAACTAGGGACATACTTTAAGGGAGTGTAGTACCCATGAAAATGAACAACTTTTACTAAGAGACCAACACTGAAATTGAGAAAATAAAACCAGCCGCTCTATACATTTATGTTCACATAACTCTCTCGTTTAACCTAACACTCTGTATATATACAATTCTTTATTATCAAAGATGAAAGTATACCAATATTTTCGCGGTTTTATTATCTACAACCCTTAAAAAGCCTACCATAAAGTATTTCTACTTACTTGATGACGTCATGGAAGGTAACATCTTCGCCATTATGCAGTCGCTCGAGCTCATAGCACATGTACTTGAACAATAGCCTCTCCTTGTGGGTGTCGCATTCTAGACGACCTTTCAGAAGCCGCAATATGAATTTCACCTGAAATGCGATTAAAACCATACATTTTTATTTAACCTGGTGCAACCGCATGGTTTGGGAACAAATTTAGATAGACAAGACCTTTATTTAATAAATTCGAACTTACCTTTCTAACCGGTATAACACCTTTCTGATGCACATCCACAACGTTCCATGTATTTTGGAAGTTTCTTATGTCAGCGTAAGACAGAAGAGCGTCTTCTTCGTTTGAGTAGAATAGTGAAAAGTTCTCCATGATAATAGCTGCAAGATACAAAAATGATGTTACTGTAGCGATATTATCTACTCTTAGGTTTAGGTTCGCAGTGGGAACATTATAGACCGATATGTTTATGCTTAGGTTCGTTTACAGTTTACCCATGTTGGTGCATTGTATGTACTTACATATGTATGCGGGCAGCTGAAAATATTATGTCATATGAACATTTCAACTTTTTCCGAGTCGTCTCCTTGGTTTATCAATCGGAAATCACTTCACATTCGGCTATTGGAAGGCTATTTCCAATTACAATTGATCCAGTTACACTGCCTCGTTTGTGTAGTGGTCGCCAGCGCGCTCATGCGC
Source organism: Globia sparganii (assembly GCA_949316385.1). NCBI lineage: Eukaryota > Metazoa > Arthropoda > Insecta > Lepidoptera > Noctuidae > Globia > Globia sparganii. The sequence continues at coordinate 12,789,282 of OX438659.1, read as the reverse complement.
AGCAGTAGCTGAGCATGAGGTCCTATTCCCAAGGTGAGGTTCGATTCCCAAGATGGGCAAAGTGTTTATTGGGTTTTTCCATCAGGAATTTCTCAGTAGCAGCTCGGAGTCGGGATTAATTGTGGCCGGTTGATAGCAATAGGCTCGCCCTCTATTATATGGGACTAAAACATAACTGGCAAAATGTGGGTGTACTATAGATACACCTGTGCCTAACCCATCGGGGGTTACAGCATGATGTTATGTTATTTACACAAAAATGTTGCACTAACCCACAAGTAAGTTGAGCACGATGTACGTGATAATGACGTAGAAGGTGCAGAAGTAAGCGAGTGAGGCGGTGAAGTTGCCACAGTCGGTTTCCCAGTAGTTATCGGCGGGCGTGCAGTAGGGCGGCGCGACCATGCAGTCGTGCATGATCTTGTTCCAATCCTCCCCTGTTACTATGCGGAACAACATCGCCACGCTGTGGATCGGCGAGTTGAAGTTTGCACGCCTGCAAATAAGATAAAAGTTGTCGATATAGCTCCCAGAATAAGCAAGCTGAAAGATGTAGTGGCAATGGGTCACGTAGACGAGCTCTTGAGTGGAGACCGCGAATCGGCAAACGTAAGGTAAGACGCCCTCAGAATAGGTGGAGCGACGGTCTTTACAGGGTGACTGATAGCAGCAGATAGCATGGATGAGAGTTGCTGAGAATCGAATTGAGTGGCGTGCAATTGGATAGGCTGATGATGATGATAAAATGAGATACTAGTCGTTAATTACGACTTAATTTTATAGTTTAACTGTAATTGCGAAAGCTGATTGAATACAATCATTGTATATTATGTTTAGCAGGGTAATCGCTGGATGATGTTTAGTCCACTGCATTGTCATAAATGTGGACGCACCTTAATGGTTGTTCAAGTGTTGCTAATCATAATAATATAGTTGATATGATCCGATACATTTTATTAGTTCGCAAACCCCAAAATGATTGTTTACCTGCCAATCCCTTCGCCGTATTTGACGTTTCCAAACACGATGGTACCAGCAAGTGCGTAGAAGAAGACGAGTAGGAACATGCCGAAGATGATGAAGAAGCTCTTGCACACGCTGACGCCGACGGTCAGCATCAGCATCTTGAGCGTGGTGTGTTTGCCGGTGATCGTGAAGAAGCGTAGGATCACCACCATGAAGCCCACGAAGTACGACAGGTCGTTCTACAAATACAACATGACACAATTATTCAAGATAAAAATTATATTTAGATACTAAAGAATGATGGGCGTTTTGGCCCGTAAAAACCACATATATATCAAATGAAAGTTAAGCAATCGTAAGCGGCATTCTGAAAGTCATTGCTGCTCGACTTGACTGCCCCATTCAAAAACACTGGTTGAGGGTAGTGAGTGGCTTTATACAATGTGTTAATGAAATAACCCAAAACCTCGGACACCCCAACCGATTTTTATATTAATAAATTGATATGACATATAATTATTTATTTTCAAAAATTATAGTAAAAGATATTTGTAAATGTTGTTGTCGCGCTACTTCTTAGAGATTCGTATTCGTAGCTCTATCGCCGCCGGCGCGCTTCCCGGCCTTGGCGCCAGCTCTAGCACCCCCTCTCCTCACCCTCGCCCGCGCTGTTTGTTTTCATTGCGTTAGACAGTAGCGTACAGCGTCGTTAAAAAATATTAGACACGGAATGACAAATAATTATTTTTTGAAAAAAAATAAACCATATTAAAAATTATTGTATTCGATTTTGCTGCCGATTCTAAACAAACTAGTTTCAGGTTTTGGGTTATTTCATTAACACATTGTATAGTAGTTTACATAAAGATAATAATTATTAGAGATAACGAAGATTAACAATACTAACATAATTGTAAGCTAATATTGTTGCTAATATGTACTAACAAGATATGGATTATAATTATCTGAAATAAATTATTCTATTCTATAAGCATCAATTTTCATTATGAGCAGAAGGCTGTGAAATATCGGGTTAATAAAGAGATACCTGCAAGTACCATGTAAACGTATTAGTTCATGACGCTAGTGTTCACTGCAGTTCTCAATAATATTAGTTATTGACTCATATCATTGAGGGGCCTTATGGGGCCGTGCACGAAATTGGTTGATTTTGATCAATTTTGTTCATTCGTTGTGGGAAAGGGAAAGAAAATTTAAACAAAATTATTTGTGAATTAAAGAGTTTTGTTCTTTGTCTTGCATGTGGCTGAAAGGGATTTTTCAAAAAAATTAAGGATTCATGGAAAATCACTAAATTTCGCAACAAGTTTTCCGAAAAATGACGCGAGACTGACGTTTGATTATCCGTTTACAAGAAACTACTTTTGATTTTGAACATTAAAAAATATCATCAGCATCATTATATGGTCTACTTGCACGTGGCTGAACCACTTTTTTCAACTTCAATACAAAATATAGCAGGAAAAAATGTTGAAATAACATAATTTTTGGAAAAGTTCTAGACAAATAAGTATTTTTTTCTATTCCTTAGAAATACTTTTAAGAAATTTTAAAAATTACCTATTAATCTTAAGCTAACCATTTAATAGAATCTAAATTTTATTTTATAAATAAACAATAACTTCATTTCGTAAATAAAAGGCAAAATGAGCTATATTATCGACCGCGCAAAATCGATCCCGTCAGTAGCGACCGGGCCTTCGCAGCGTGAGGACGCGTCACTTTGTATCGCAGGCGCGTGCGTTCTACGTAAACATAATTTTCAGAAATTGTACGCCGACTACCATATTTTGATCCGGTAAGTATTTAGTTTTATTTTATGTAAGTACTTTGTATATTTATGGAGAATATTAAATCTTTTGATTTATATTTTGATCCGGTAAGTATTAATTTTATTTTAAGTAAGTACTTTGTATATTTATGAAGAACATTATATCTTTTGATATAAATATAAAATACTGGTGTGCGCGTGTTGTGTCACTTGGATGGTTCTTAGCTATATAGTTGGACTCGGCTGGCGCTGTTGTCATTTTTATAGTTTTTGAGGTTGCTATAGTCGATAGCCGGTGAGGTCAAAATGTAAATCCAAGATGGAGGTCATATATTGATCTCACTACTGTAGTGAGGTCAATATATGAATCCAAAATGGTGGTTGCGAAAAATTTCAAATGTTTAGTCATTGATGTCGTTTTCATGATTTTCGAGGGTTTTAAAGCCGATAGTGACGTTAAACTGTAAATCCAAAATGGCGGCTGCGAAAATTTTCAAATTTTTCGTCATGGGTATCATTTTTATAGTTTTCGAGGGTGCTAACAACAGAACAAACATAGAACAAATATTGGTGCCGATTTTCTTGTCACAAATGCGTCTAAACTAGACTAAAAATCACCAAAATTTTGTTTATTCCTGTCAAACGATGATTTCCCATTCTGAAATTAATTAAAGTGGCACAACTTAACTAAATTTTAGTTTGACAGCACTAAGATTGCACTGAGATATTAGTTTAGTGAAAATAGTAATTTTGCTATTCTGAATTTGACGTTTATCATCTAAAAGTTAGATTTTCTAACTAAATCTGAGTATTTTTAATCGCGACTAAAAAGGTGTGGAATAAAAATAGTTGGCATGAATTAAAATTCACAACAACACCTCGACTTCAGATGCAAAAACAGTACCGTTTTTTTATTTTCTTTTCTTTTGCTTATACCTCGAAAACGGTGTGTCCTATCGCAAAAATAATGAAAATTTTGACCCCCTTTTAGAAGCCCGTAAACCTCTCAAACTTAACACGTTGGTAAGATTTTTTCATATTTTCCATACAAAAGTGAAAAATTCCATAAAAAAAGAGGTCGAAGTTGCCCCACTGCGCACCTTCGCCTCAAAAAAAACACGGGGAGGGGCCCGTGGCTAAATAATAACAGCCGCATAGGTCAATCGATCAGGTTAAGCTACGCTTGCCGCGGTTGATCTGTGGATGGGTGACCATGTTTACATACCGAGACCCCTCCGTGGCTCGGAAAGCACGTTAAGCCGTTGGTCCCGTTGGGCTGTCATTCGTGGATCTTTGACAGTCATTACGGGTAGTCAGAAGCCCGAAAGTCTGACAACCAGTCTTACCAAGGGGTATCGTATTACCCAGTAACTGGGTTGTGGAGGTCAGATAGGCAGTCGCTCCATGTAAAACACTGGTATTCAGCTGCATCCGGTTAGACTGGAAGCCGACCCCAACATAGTTTGGAAAAGGCTAAGCAGATGATGATGATGAGGGAAAATAAGTACCTACTTTTTGGCTGAATGCACAACCCGTGCGAAGCCAAACAAACAAAAAAAAAGTACCTACTTACCACGTGGAGTCGCGTTTGTCAAATTCGATGTTGTGTCAAAATTATTTTTAAATTTAGAGATATTTTAATGCAGAATAGCTCTAAGATTCTCATAGCCAAAAGTAAGGAATTTTAGTGACAGTTTAGTTAGTTTAGTTCGGTATACAAGAGAATCGGCACCAATATCGAATTGAACTATCAAAACCTACCTACCTAAGGTACTAGGGCATGATTTTTGTTTTGTCTGCTGTATATCTATACTAATATTATAAAGAGGAAATATTTGTATGTATGTTTGTAACGAATTGGCTCAAAAAGTACTGCACCGATTTTAAAAATTCTATCACCTATTGGATGCTACATTATCACTGATTAATATAGGCTATTTTAATTGCGAGAAAAATAAAATGTTTGAAAAATAAATGTCCACCCGTGCGAAGCCGGGACAGGCCGCTAGTTTTGAATAAGCGCAAAATTCAAAAAACGAGCGGGCAGCGACAGCTATACCCGAGCGCGTAACAAACAGGCACGTGTGACGTAAATTACCGCGACGCCGCCGAGATCGTGCAACTTATTCTGTCTCTTTCATTCAGATTAATCAGCAATATTTTATAGATTAACCTTAATAGTATACAGGTTAACCCGTATAAAGCTTAATCAAATATAGGGCTTAAATATCTAACCGGTTAACCTTTAATCCGATTAATGGGTCCTTGGTTGTTTACTGTTGAATAAAGTTTTTTTTATTAAATCTACTAATAAAAAAATACAACATGTTTTTTTATTGAAATCTTCCTATTTCATTCATAACGAACTTAATTTTTTTACTAAAAATATAATATATTTACCTATACAATCACAAGACTAGAAATAAACTAGTGTTGCACCGAATGTTGGTCCTGCCGAATGTCGAATTCGGCGGAATGTTCGGTTTAAATATGTACCGAAGCCGAAGTTCGGCCGAACTTCGGCCGAACTTCGGTTACATTTCGCGCGCTTTTGCTCAATGAACAGGTCAGATTGTGTTCGTTCCTCGTCGTTGCTTGTAATTTCACTCACGCGCGCGTCCCGTTCGCCACCCGCGGTCACCCAGAATGTTATGTTACCTTGCTGATAGATAATAATATTACAATTGATAATTTTAATAAAGCATATTTTTGATACGTGATGTTGTTTCTTTTCTACGGAAATAAAAACAAAAACGAACATCCACGTTACCTATTTATTTACAAATCATCATTTGATCTAGATTTCATTTTAAAATAAATTTCTTTTCACTTTTCCATTTTTTATTTAAATTAATTTAAGCTACCGAATTTCGGCCGACATTCGGCAGATCTAACCGATATTCGGCCGGAGACGAAGTTCGGTAAAAGCTGCCGATCTTCGGTAATACCGAATGTGAAACGAATTTCGGTGCATCTCTAAAATAAACTCAAGTAGGTTGATGAAATTAAAATACTGTAGGTGGGCAGCCCTATCGCGTGTTTACGTACCGCGCGGCTGTAAGTAGTTACTTCTAGAACAGGACCGAGTCACAATACTGTAATAATATTACCGTACCTCAATGTTATTGAATGTCTAAAATATGTACGTACCTAAATGCATATAACAACAAATTGTATCATTTTTATGTTGATTGTGGTAATTATACTACACGAATACTGTTGGGAATCGCACCCAACAGACACGCAGACAGCACGCGCAGGCGACGTGACCGACCTGCGCACCAAGCGTGCGAGTGGAGGTGCGACGCGGCGCGCCTGCCCGACCAGTTGAACTCGCTTCCTCGGCGCCCACCGCGACGGACGACACTCTCAGAACGATTTATTAATATCATATATGTTTGTCCGGGCAGTTACTTGTAGATATAATCGGCAATATACCGAGCCTTATACAGTCCACTATTATTTTATTTACCCCACAACGAGCAAGTCGAACAAATACTATACTAGACAAACATTCCAACTTTTATTTCTTAACCATACATATATCAATAAAAAAATATCATTAAAGGATCAAAACTGTATAAGCGATCACTACGCTCAATCTTTAGGCGTGTGTGCGTGAACGGTGCACACAAACATAGCATCGCAATGAATTTACCTAAACTCTAGCGAGGGAATTTTGTGCACGGACTCTTATGGCTGAGTAACAACAGCCGCACGGTCGATCGATCAGGTTAAGACTTAAGCTGCGCTTACCCCGGTTGGTCCCTGGATGAGTGACTATTTTTACATACCAAGATCCCTTCGTGCCTCGGAGATAAAATGTTTTGTTACAGTAATTGCCGGTTATAAGCAATAAGTTGACATGCATTAGAACTCTATTGGTCATCAGGCCAGACTCCATACAAAAATGCCCATCATTCGTTTTGTGGTGTTTTGACATTATTGAGAGCGAATGTACGAAACCTCTCAAACATTATGTTTTGTTTTATATATAAACATCACAAGATATCGAGCCTGTATTCCCGAAGGTCTGGGCAGAAGTGTGCCTATAGTATTGCCCAGGTTTCTCCAGTTTTGTTTAATTCTCATGTAATCATTGGATATGTAAGTGTAATTTGATCTTGTAAACAGCAATCAGCGATTAGGTAAAAATACATGATTTCAAGAGGATAAATAGTCCAAAGTTCCCCCACGGCTGCTCATGACAAGACAAGACAACAAGTACAAGTATCGTTTATGGGCTCATCTAAACCTCAAAGCAGCTTAGTTACAAGAATTACCTTCAAAGTGAAATGCATAAAGATCCAGATGCAGCCAGCGACGGTGACGAGGAGATCGTATCGATTGCGACGACTCTGCCAGTAGCCGCGCGGAGTGAACGCAATGGTCTTCAGAAGCACTTCCACCACAAACACTAGGGTTAGCAGAGCCGAGGTGAGAGCCAATTGCTCAGTGTACGGGGAGTAGCGAGACCACTGGAATGTCGAAGGCGAAACTTACAATACAGATACGTACGTAGAATACTTTGTCGAAAGTTTTATCACTTAGTTCAGGGGTTCCCAACATTTTAACTTCCCTTTGTCATTACGCCCACAAAGTTACTTTGTCGACATAAGCAGAAAAGCTTTAGCTCAGTTTACAGCACCTATGTAAGTTATGAAACGTTTAGGTTTTTATCTATCTAGCCTTAACCTTTCTAATACCAAGCCGCCGCGCCCCCCTGTCGGACCCTCTACGCCTTCAAGGGCGGCGCGACTCATGGGAACCCATGACTTAGATTGACCACACAGCTCCCGGTTGTAAATATCGGTCATACAGTTTAATAAAAAGTGCAGCATAGTTGAGCACTGTGTGTCTCTTTCTAAAGCTCCATATGTCATATTTACGGCCGTGCACTAAACATAAATATCTCTATGAACGAATCTGTCCATCCGATTGCTGAGTTCAAAAGTCGATTTTATGCATTACCTACTCAAGTTCCATACACAAGTACGATCTTTGGTAAAAAAACTAATGATCATGAAATTCAATGTGTGGTTGAATGGAGGTGACTAACCGTGACAGCTAACAATCCACTGTTTATGAGAACAACGATCGCGATCACTCGTTTGAAGCTCAAGTTTTGTGTGACGTCATAGGCGAAGGCGCGGACTTTGCGCTTGTTCGGGCGAGGAGGCAGGTGCAGTGGCTGAGCGATTTTCAGTCGCTTCTTTAGGTCACACCTGCAAACGAATACAGTTTTATATTAAACTAGCGATCCACTCATGCTTCGCACGCGTGACAAACAGGAAAAGATTTCTGTACACGATGATTCTCGAAGCGCATACTTTTCTTGGAATCTTCTACAGTATAAAATAATACCTTACCAACGTCGCTGGTCGACAGTCAACAGAGCAGTGCCTTTGTTCTCCGAGTAGTTAGCAATCACCACACCGACGAACAGGGTTAGTCCAATCATACAGCCAAGAAATATGTAAACGTGTATATAGATTGCGTGTACCTGGCAACACAGATTATGGCATATAGAACGGGGGATACAAAAACAAACAAACATGAGAACTGTTTTGAAAGGAACTTATGCATACTAACCGGTCCTAATGCTTTGATCAATACATCCCTGACATCCAACCAGCCTTTGAATGACAGTACTTCGAATAATGTTAAGAGTGCATCACCAATGTTATCGAAGTTGAATCGTTTGGGATTCGCCCTGAAACAATAAATTTAGTAAGTAAGGAATTCTCACAATATAGTTTCCCCCTAGGTTTACAAACTACTGAATAGAAAGATTTCATCTCGATTATACAGCATCCATTTTTCTGTAATTCGCATATTCTATAATATCATCACCATTCAGGCCCACTACTGGCGTAAAACTTTCCCCAATCATCGCCACGAAGACCAATCTTGTGCTTCCCGCGATCTTCACCAGACTTTCGGACGCCTTCGGTCCACCTTGTGGGGTGCCTACCAACGCTGTGTCTTCCGGTACCCGGTCGCCCCTCCATAACTTGTCCATCCGCTATCCGTTTTAAAAGCAATGTGCTGCCCACTTCCACTTTAAGTTTGGCAATTCTTCGGCTATATCCACTGAGTTTTCGGTTATATTGGTTCTCTAATAAGACAGCCGGCTTTTAAGGGCAATTTATAATAGGAACATGTGCATGTATTACACACCAGACTCTAGGCACGAGCATAGAAGGGAAAGTCTCGTTAGGGCCGGGCCGGATCTTCATCTTAGTGACGAACACGCGGCGCATGAACACGCCCACACAGTCCTCGCGCTTCGTTATCGTGGGGTCGTTGCACCGCGCCAGTCTGAAACGTGATCGATTTCAATATTTTCAATAAACAACATTCTACTCACAGAACATAGATATAGAGGCCGGCCTCAACGAAGGTGGTTTGACGTTTTGGAAAGGTATGCAGACCAGACGTGGCTTGATAAAAGAGTGGAAGGTGAGTTTGGAAGGAATAATGGGAGGCCATATCCCAGCTGTGGTACAAAAACTAGGTTACCAAAAAAACCCTACTCATGAAGTTTGCTATATTACCGCAACTAGAGTATTATATTATATTATTATTAGCAACTATTAAACCCGATACTTTAAGGGATTATCGCGTTATCGGGATCACATCTTGTCAAACAAAGCCAATTTGGTTTCATATAATGCAAGTATGTTGCCACTCACCTGCCACCGTATAACTGTACCCCATAGCTGGCAAACACGAACATCAGGAGGATCAATAGAGTCGATACCTGTTAAAAAGTAAATCGCAGTTTAAATCTCAAGCAGACACAAACATAAAATTTATTATAGTGTTCTTGATTGATTTAACAGTGTTGAAATAATTTTCGAAAGTACAGTACAAACCGTACTTTTTGAATTATTTCATCACTGTGGCCACCTTTTTACACTTATAATATCATTGACTGTGGCCATTGATATAGCATTTGGAGAGAAAAAAATCGGCTATGAAGAGCGTCCTCTGTGTAACCCATACGCTTCTATGGCCCAATTGAAAAATTAAACGCAAATCAAGTGATGCGATTGGCTGTTGACAATTCATTCAACCAATCATAGCAATTTACGGATGCTCGATTTTTTATAGATATTTTTTGTGTTGATTATCGTTCCAGAAACCGAGCGTATCTATCATATTAACTACGAATACTGTTAATATGACTTGTTTGGTTAGCAGGCCTTTTCCTTGTTTACTCACGAGCAATATCTCCTTGAACCCGCGGCACAGTTCGTAGACCACCTTGCGCATGTGTGGCACGAGCGTGAAGATCCGCAGCGGCCGCACACAGCGCAGGATCATGAGCATCTGCGCCGCCGAGCCGGGCGGCACGCGCAGCGGCATCCAGCACAGGAATGTCAGCGACACCTGCACGAACACTCGTAGAATATTTGCTCGGTAGTCCGACGATAGCGGTTTTTTTTTTTATCGATACTAGATGATTTTTTATGTTGAATGTGAATGGCTTTGTAAGAGTAGCAGAAGATCAAAGAAACGATGGATGAACTGTGTAGAAAGGGAGTGACTACCGAGACGACAACTCATAAGAGAAGCATGGAAGAAAAATACATGTTGCGCCGACCTCAAATAAATTGGGATAAGTGTAAGAGAATTATAATAACTGGGTAATTTTATATCGACAAGAGTCGTTTCATCAATAGCGGTTTAATTGACTATCGCTCGGTGCACGAACAGACTAGGTGTGGTTATTTTTTGAAAAAGCTATCGGGTTCTCGGACTCCAAAGCTTTTTGTTATCCTGGCACAAATAAGAACTTTTTCAAAAAACAGTTTTCTCCAAAATCGAGCTCATAGTTTTTAAGAATCGTTGTTAATGTGTGGACCCGCCTAATTATACATTTCTGCGTAAAAAATCGTTTTAGTTCTTGATACGTTGAAAATACTTACAATATAGATAAAAACGTCCAGCACTGCGGCAGCATCTTTCAGGTAAGCTTTAGGCGTGAAAAACAGTCCGTCGGCTAAAATTTTCAACGCCAGTTCCAAACTCATGAACACCACAAACCCGTATTCGGCAATCTAAATATAAAACATTAAATTATTTGTTAGGATTTTTTACAATAAGTTAGCCATAGTTGATGATCGATGATATTACAATAAGTTAGCCATAGTTGATAATTGATGATATTACAATAAGTTAGCCATAGTTGATAATTGATGATATTACAATAAGTTAGCCATAGTTGATGATCGATGATATTACAATAAGTTAGCCATAGTTGATGATCGATGATATTACAATAAGTTAGCCATAGTTGATGATCGATGATATTACAATAAGTTAGCCATAGTTGATGATCGATGATATTACAATAAGTTAGCCATAGTTGATGATCGATGATATTACAATAAGTTAGCCATAGTTGATGATCGATGATATTACAATAAGTTAGCCATAATTGATGATCGATGATATTACAATAAGTTAGCCATAGTTGATGATCGATGATATTACAATAAGTTAGCCATAGTTGATAATTGATGATATTACAATAAGTTAGCCATAGTTCATGATTGATGATATTACAATAAGTTAGCCATAGTTGATGATCGATGATATTACAATAAGTTAGCCATAGTTGATAATTGATGATATTACAATAAGTTAGCCATAGTTCATGATTGATGATATTACAATAAGTTAGCCATAGTTGATGATCGATGATATTACAATAAGTTAGCCATAGTTGATAATTGATGATATTACAATAAGTTAGCCATAGTTCATGATTGATGATATTACAATAAGTTAGCCATAGTTGATGATCGATGATATTACAATAAGTTAGCCATAGTTGATAATTGATGATATTACAATAAGTTAGCCATAGTTGATGATCGATGATATTACAATAAGTTAGCCATAGTTGATGATCGATGATATTACAATAAGTTAGCCATAGTTGATGATCGATGATATTACAATAAGTTAGCCATAGTTGATGATCGATGATATTACAATAAGTTAGCCATAGTTGATGATCGATGATATTACAATAAGTTAGCCATAGTTGATAATTGATGATATTACAATAAGTTAGCCATAGTTGATGATCGATGATATTACAATAAGTTAGCCATAGTTGATAATTGATGATATTACAATAAGTTAGCCATAGTTGATGATCGATGATATTACAATAAGTTAGCCATAGTTGATAATTGATGATATTACAATAAGTTAGCCATAGTTCATGATTGATGATATTACAATAAGTTAGCCATAGTTGATGATCGATGATATTACAATAAGTTAGCCATAGTTGATAATTGATGATATTACAATAAGTTAGCCATAGTTCATGATTGATGATATTACAATAAGTTAGCCATAGTTGATGATCGATGTTATTACAATAAGTTAGCCATAGCTGATGATCGATGATATTACAATTAGTAAGCCATGTCGATGATTGATAATATTAAAATAAGTTAGCTATAATTGATGATATTAGTGAATCTGGTAAATGATTACTTATTGGGTTACATTCACCTGCAAAACGAAGTTTTCCATAACTCTGTAGGTAGGTGTTTCGAACATCATCGATAAGCACGAGAGAGTAGTGACCATGATCATGACCCAGTCCATGTAAGTCACTAGTCCGAGGAAATTACTGAAAATACAAACATAAGACTAATGTTTCTAAGCCCACTTGCTTGTTTATGGGTTATGCTATATGACTCTGAGTTAACAGCTAACTCTGTTATGTTATAAAATCCAAAAACAAGAATGTATTACGCATCGTAATGCTGAGATGTTCATTCATTTTTGGTCAGATTACATATCAGGGCACAGATATTGCAATTCTATTTTATGTTTTGTCGACTGAACTGCAATGTTCACAATTAAAAAAACACTAATATCAGGTTAATTAACACAGTGTTACTTTTTAATGGCGCATCGCGTAATAAGAGTTAAGATATTAATTACTTAGCTCCGAGTTTATTAATTCTACATTTATTCTTTCAACCCGACTAAATATGCAAGCGGGCCTAATAAAACTTAAAGATATTTGACATAGTAATTAAAATTACAAAAAGTAAATAATAATAATCCTCCCGAACGATTTCGGCAGCGACGGTCAATCTCAACTTAAGTTAACCAAGTACGCAGGAGATACAGTGCACAAGTGTGTGCGCAAACAGGTGCACTCTCTGTTCCTTTACTCTCATAGTCCGATGGGACGGCAATCTAATACTCGCGGGGAGACATAGGGCGCAGAACCAACGGCGACGCGTGCTTTTCCGAGGCACGGGGTGTCACAACACATCTCCGGGCTACTACTGAGAAATTCCTAATGGAAAAACCCAATAACACTTTTCCCAACCAGGGAATCGAACCCGGGACCGCACTACGCTCAGCAGTCACGCTTGCGACCCGAGACCAACGGGACATAAAAAGTAAATAAATGAACTTTTAAGGCGCGTGCAGCCCAGACACAAACCTTTAGTCAGAAAGCTACATTGGATTAGAATGCTCATCCTACTAATATTTGCGGAAGTGTGATTGTTAGTTTGTCCTTATTTTAAGCAGCGAAGGAGCATCTGATAGTTGTGATTTTATGGGCCGGAGAGTGACATGGGTTTTCAATTTTATTCCGAAACAATTCAAGGTTCCTGTGGGATCACCATACGGGTGAAACCACGAGGCGGGGTGTTATAGATAAATACTTACTGAAAACTTTTATAATGTACTTTTCTCTCGTTGCCAGTGACGGGGTCTCGCAGCCGGGCGTCGTAGCGCGCGTCCACAATGGCGCGGCATATCTTCCTGAAGCGGGACTCTCTCGGGACTATCAGCAGGGGAGTGTCGAACAGTGGATGATTTTCGCGTAAGTCCTCTTCTCGTTGGTTCCTAAAATACAATTTGATTAAAAGTACAGTTAACAAAAGAATGCAATACTGGCAAATATAATAATCTACCCACTACTGTCCTTATTCTCTTTTATCTCACAGTAAAAACATCGTCATAACTTTTTGAGCTTTATGCCCGTTTTCACTAAAACTAGGTGACATCTAAATGAATGCATAAATAAAAGCGCGCTGAATATTCAGCTCTTGGCTCAGCGCCGAAAGTTGACGACTCACATGAAAGTGCGACGTGAAAGGTTCGAATACTTAACGCAAACATTGTTTAAAGTAGTGGTAAGTTAGCTCGTCTCTTTTTTTCACTATACGACCACGTAGGTACCATGTAGACACATGATACAAGGATAGGGCTGCCATCTCCAAAATTACAGACCCCGGATAAAAACTTCAAAAAACCGGACATTTGGGTGAACAAAAGATTATTGCCCAGACTACCCCGAAAAAAAAATTTCAATAAAATAAAAACGTGGTTAGGTAAGTATCATAATTATTATTTTTAACTATGATGTATGTTTTAATTTATTGCAAGTCATTCAAAGTCGGATTTCCCTTTTGACCGCCCGGACGCTCCCCGGACGCCCTCCAAACTAGGACAAATCCGATGAAACCCGGACGGATGGCAGCCCTATACAAAGAGCCGAAAAGCTATTTTCCCAATATTTTTTTTTTCAAGTTATTTCTTTGATTACTAAATGTTTGCAGCTACGGAATGACACCATTCTTCTGCTGATGATCTATCTATACATATTATAAATTGAAGTCACTTTTCGTGTATGCCTGTGTGACCGCCATGTCCATCTACGTTACGTACAGAGGCCAGCACATCAAGCTACCCCAATCTATCAAATTTCTTTGATAGATTTTCAACTTTACCGCAAAGGAATAAGGTTCATATTCAATTGGGAATATTTGACAGATTGGGGTAGCTTGATGTGCTGGCCTCTGTACATGGATGGATGGATCTATGGATTTTGACGAAGTTTTCAACATCATGTAGTTGTAGAGTATTTATTCCGAAAGGTTTATGTATATAATACATTAATATTTAACTTAGTTATAATAAAAGAATCTTCACGTTTTGTCAAGTCGTAACAAGCGTACAAAGCATGGACTTGTCACTATAGTCTGATTTTTAATTCGAAGGAATTCTGACATTTCCAAAGTGTTGCCAATAATAAAGCGGTCTTAAAAACGGAACGCATTTAAGCGAAATTTAAAAAAAAATCTTTCTTGTATTTAAGGTTTCAATTAGAAAAACTAAAACTTAAAAATTTACTGATAATTTTAAAATGGTAATCAGATTTTTTATTATCAAATTGTTGAAGATACAATAATTAGTAAGGTAATTATTTTTCTTTCACTGGAATCCGTGACCACTAATCCATGGGTTACAAACCTTTTTTAGGAAAATCTTTTTGATTGTATAATCTTCGCTTCTTTTAACTACAGATTTGGCGGCATGGGCCTGGATTCCTTAGTCTGTTCTTCGAGACAATTAATAATTGTAATCATTATAATGTGTCATTATCATGCATGTTATTCGGCTTCTAATGTGCTCACGGTGTTTGTTGCGATTTATTGTTGAGTTTTAATTTGCTGTTACGTTTTGTTTGTTGTTTACATTGGCATATAGTTTACTTGATCTCATTCTCTTTCATATTTTATGTTATTTTATCCGAAAAATTCTAGTCATTTAAATAACTTAGAAAAAAGACAAGACAGAAAAGGTTTATGATATCTGAAGTGTCAAAAAATTACCGCTGTCAGAATTCCTTCGAATTAAAAATCAGACTTTAGTTAGGTATAAGGTCACCTCCTCATCTCAGCTTGCTGGCGCTTGGCCTGCAGCAGGCGGATGTCGAGGTAGGGAGGGCGCGCGCGCGACGACGGCACGACGCGCGACGCGGCGCCGATGTCGCCGTTCTCCAGCAGGTGCTCGTACGTCTGCTTCAGCTTGATAGACCCGCTGCGCACCGATCGCCTGATAGAGCGCGAGCCGAACCTGAGAGCCATATTATTGCTCACTCGTTAATCAGGCCATATCTTTTAAACACCACCGTACTATTACTTGAATTCAGAATCTATCTATTTAAAGTCATCATCTGCCTAGCCTTTTCCCAACTATGTTGGGGTCGGCTTCCAGTCTAACCGGATGCAGCTGAATACCAGTATTTTACATGGAGCGACTGCTTATCTGACCTCCACAACCCAGTTACTGGGTAATACGATACCCCTTGGTAAGACTGGTTGTGAGACCTTCGGGCTTCTGACTACCCATAACGACTGTCAAAGATCTACGAATGACAGCCGGGACCAACGGCTTAAAGTGTTTTCCGAGACACGGAGGGGTCCTCGGTATGTCAAGATGGTCACCCATCCACAGACTAACCGCGGACAGCGTGGCTTAATCTGATCGATCGACCTGTGCGGCTGTTATTATTTAGCCACGGGCCCCTATCCTATTCCCTATCTATCTATCTATAGTATAAACAAAAATAAAATGCTGTTCGTTGGTAAGCACATCACTTAAGAATGGCTAGACCAATTTGGTTATTTTTATTTTTTAAAGGGGTTTGAAGATCCGTGGCATACCTACCAGTCTGCCATTTTTTTTTCATAATTACGGCCACGCGCGATACCTATATAAATCGATAGCTGACATCAATGCAAACAGAAAACATAATAAAACCTGGGTTAGGTTTTATTATGTTTTCTGTTTACGTAGTGTCACGTTTCAGAGATAACTATTAACGTTCAATGTTGATCACGTGAAATCCATATTTCTGTAACTCATAAAAGTGAAATCCATATTTCTGTAATCAAATCTTGTTGCTTATATGTTTGAAATGATCACTCTGAATGTTTAAAGTAATCATCTATGCAACAAGACCTAAGCAAGTTCAAAAATATAGATGTCACGTGATCAACTTTGAAAGTTATTATCTCCGAAACGTGAGGCTTTACGGGGTCAGGTCCTATAACATTATGTAGTTAGCATTGATGTCAGTTATCAATTTGTACAGGTTGAAATTGAAAACATGCGACAAACCGAAATGGGAGATTGTACTCATCATTATGAACAACTTTTCCTAAGGGCCCAAAGCTGCAATCGTGAAAAAAAAATCAGCTGTTCTCTACATTTTGACGAGTTATGCGAACATAAATGTAGGGAACAGCTGATTTTTTTTTCGATTTGTCGCATGTTTTCAATTTCACCCTGTATAGGTTTCATGCGTGGCAGCAATTTTGAAAACTCAAAATGGCGCGACAGTAGGTATGCCAGGCTCCATATAAAATTTTTCAATCCATATTTTTATATATTTTTTTAATTTTCGTAATGGCAAACCATTACGAAAATTAAAAAAATAAAAAACTACGGTTTTTAGCAAAAGAAAAATTAGATAAGTTGCCTGGAAAATTGGAATATTCGGGAAAAACTGAAAGTGCTTTAATCTATGGTATTTTTGTATGGGACAGGACAAGGTTTGTCGGGTTAGTTAGTATTAGATCCTCCTTGGCTTTGCCACTTACTCAATTATCAACTTTAGCGTTATCTATACTAATATTATAAAGCTGAAGAGTTTGTTTGTTTGTTTGTTTGAACGCGCTAATCTCAGGAACTACTGGTCCGATTTGAAAAACTCTTTCAGTGTTAGATAGCCCATTCATCGAGGAAGGCTATAGGCTATATATCATCACGCTAAAACCAATAGGAGCGGAGCACCAATGAAGAATGTTTTAAAATCGGGAGATTTTTTTCCTATTGAGAGCTTCCGCTGCGTGCGCTGCGTAAACGGTTAAAGTTTCGCAAAAATCATATATGACAGAATTGTTCCCCTTTAAAAGCTTTAGAAAAAAGTCCGCGACAGCATGTCTATCTTTTAAGGTTAGCTCACTATAACCTCTTTTATGCTAAACAAATTTGTTCTAAAATAATGCATTATTTGCGAAGGGGTTTTTATAAACATGGTATTAATCCTTATCCAAATAAATACGTTATTCATCACATTTATTTAATTTTGAACAAAATTGCCTCTGACATCATTTGATTTCAATGTATATCTTATGAGATATCATAGTTTTAAAATAATACTAATAATAAAGCTGAAGAGTTTGTTTGTTTGAAACACGGTTTGAAAGCTCTAAATCTCTGGAAGTGTTGGTCACATATATAAAAATATTTTTGCGTTTGATAGCCCAGTTCTCAAGGAAGGCTATATTCTATTAAACTTGACGCTAAGACCCTTAGGAGTTGAGCAAAAAGAAAAAAATTCTGAAGTTTTCGCCAAGCGAAAACGAAGTAATAGCGCAGGCCGGCGACACGTTGCGACGGGGTGGATCGGGGAAACAAAAAAAATTTACGCGGACGAAGTCGCGGGCAGAAGCTAGTGTAATATATAATAACTTAGTTGTATTTTGAGAAGTTTTGGTTACAATGGAATTTAAACTTTGTCTTGTATGACATTGAGTTTATGGTTCCAAAATAGTATCGAAGATTCTGAATTCAAGTTTGATACTGCAAGCAAATTAAATACATACTTCTTCTGATCGACCCGCAATTGCTTGGCGCTCGATATGGTCCCTTGCGGCTTCAGACCAGACTTGCCTCCGGTCGCTAACATCGCTGAATCTCCCAGCAGGGGGCGGTGATTATTAGAGTCCCTGAAATAGTATCAAAGAATTATGAATCATAGTTTATTACAGACTTAATTATCATTCGTAATTAAAAGCAAAACAAAAAATAAATAAAATAAACCTTAATCACGCGACTGTTAACTGCAACAAAATTGATACCTGTAAATGTAAAAAAAAATCAGAGCAACAAAAACCAATGCAAAACATTTCGGATAATTTCAGTTCTGACAGACGTTACTAAGACGTCTGTCAGAACTGAAATTTATAAGAACTAGAAAAACATTATTTTGTTCCGTCTAGAACATAACCTAACTTAACCTAAACCAACAACAATCAAAAAGTATTAACACGAAGAACATTTACATTGCGCTGTACCGAAAGGGTGACCCACTAAGCCTAAGCTGGGTATTAAAGTCCCAGCGCTTAACGCTATTACCGCGATGAAATGTCATGCAGGCCCACCGATAGTTCGGCAGGGTGTGTTGCACTAACTCAATGATGGAGCTGACGACGTGGCGGCGCAGCGCGGAGCTGGGCCGCTGCGACGGTGGCGCCACCAGCAGCGTCTTGACGAGGCAGCGCTTGCGGTACGGGAAGGCGATCTTGGCCACGCCGATGTACTCGAAGGCGCGCCGCGACAAGTCACCGCCGCTCGCCGCACCCGCCTCCTCCTCGCCCTCCACCTCACACACGAACTGACGCATGAACGACTCGCGGACCTGCGTAACACCACAACTATTATGTACACAATACTTTATGTAACCACAAGCCGTATGCCCGACTGGTATTTCCCATCAGCAAAAATTATCAACTTCGATACAAAATGTCATTCCTACTTTAAATTAACCCTTTTTAGAAAATTTATTTTTCCAAAATCACATTTAGTTATGGAACTCCCGTGGAAAATTCAACATTTTTATTGAGTAGACTGTACCGATACTATATTATGGATAGATTTTCAAAGCTTTTAACAGTCGGAACTTATACTTGGACAAATGTAGTAAACGCGACAAAAAGTTACATGAAAGGGTCTTTGCACTGAGAATTTTTGTCTGTGTGTTTTATGGTTTTGTATGCTTTCATGCAATCGTGCGTCTTTGTAGAATATGTTGTTTTTGTTCTGAATATAATATTAAATATGTAATACAAATACACGAACCTTGGGTAGATTGAAATCGCCAGGGACTTTGTGCAACTTAGTCATTTGCGGGCTATCGGGAAACTTCTCGAATATTCTTAATCTGAATGGCAGGCTCTCTTTAATTTCCGCGCTTTGTTGGCGGTACCTGAGTTGTTTCAGTTTTTTGATATCTTCATCCAGTTCCAAATTGTCTAAGATCACTGCTACAAAAAGTGACAACACAATCTGGAATTGTACAAAATTATGAGAACTTTATAATCAGGGCAATAATTATAAGCATAATTATTATTATTGTGAAGAAATCTTCCTTACCAAAGTAACGAACAGATGGTACAGTATGAAGTAAATGGCAACAAGGGGCGTCAATGTTTGACTTGTTCTCACCATGGTCTCGTCCATTACCTCTACCCAGGCTTCTTGAGTTAGAATTTGGAACATAGACATGAATGCCTAAAACATAATATTATTGTCAAAGATTAAATTAATACTACAATTATCTGAATTAACATTATTTAAAAGCATTGTGTAAGTGTGTAGCTACTACCTACTAAAGGTCTGTAGGGATTTATTGTACGACAAACCGTGTGCCCGATAAGATTTCCCATCGGCAAAACTGACGGACTTCCATACAAACTTTCATCCACTATTTAACCTCATTAGGGGCAGAATTTCCAAAAGTCGTTCCTTAGTGCTCATAAAAATTCCATGCTTTTATAATCAGCGGTTTAGAAAGAGCGTTGTCTGTATGAATTTAAGTTTTTTTTAAGTTGATTTCTGGACCAATCTAAGCAGATTAGAGATATTACTTACTTCATCAAATGTTTCAAATTTAGTAAACTCGCACAGGAAACAAAACAGTTGCATTGATATAGAAGAGCTGATGATAAGTAAACACATTGTGAATATAATCAGGCTGCCAAGTTTCTTTCCGGGTCCAAAGATTTTGTAGACAAATCCCTCCAATAACGGTGATGCTTTTATCAATCTTACTATTCGAAGAACCTATAACAGAACCAAATGAATAAAAAATGAAAACTCTATTTGCCATACAAACGCCTTGTTTTCACTGCATTATTGGAAGCAAAATGTATTTTCTTACAACAATTGTATTTATGTACCTGAAAATATGTAAACCCTGACATGTACAGTTGGGGTATTATATGAATGGTAGTGCCAATAGCTAAAAGTAATTCAAACTTGTGAACAGAGTGCTTGAAATAGCCCTTTAGTCCCAAACACCATATTTTGATTAATGCCTCCAAATCCAAGAAAATGGTAAATGCAATCTGAAAGTATGAAAATAATTGTTTTATTAAATATTATACTTAATTTTAGCTAAAAAACATGGGTTACGAAAACACAATCTCAGTTACCTCTATGTAATAATATTTCTCGTAAAAGAATTCTCTAGGATTGTCATCATGTTTAAAGTTCATTGTTGCTGTTATAATTCCATTAGCCAAAACCACCCCCATGACTAGTAGTCGGAAATATGCGGACCTTAATAATCTATGGAATATTTCTGGTGCACTGCCTGGAAGGAAAAACTTCTGTGAAGATTATCTTGTCTATTTTACGTATCACTAGCTTCTTCCCGTGACTTCGTCCGCGTGAATTTTTTTTAACTTGGCAGCACATAAAATACGAACAAACATTGTTTTTTTTTATATTATTTCTTATAATAATTCTGATAATTACCTGAATGTTTATTTTCATCAATAGTAACCAATTTCCATCCATTATCGTCACCAGTGAAAAACTGGGTAGTGCTACCTTTAGTAATAGGGTTCCTCACACCCCACATTTGTTGGAATTGTACCCTTATTTCATTGAATGTTTCAGTGATCACAGCTATGAAAACGTTCTTGACCAGCCAGGCCAAAAAGAATATCATTGTGCTGTAAAGTATTACAATAAGTTGTAACATAAATTGGTAGAATGAAGTTAGGTATTCCTTTAATTTTACCTGAAGTATAGAGCTGATCTCCAAGTTGGTAGAGAGTCGATAGCGCGATACATAATGAAGACCCAACCTTCCTGAGATGATGCTTGGTAGACAGTGAACAAGCTAGTTGCTAAACAGAAACATAACGTTTTTAATAACATAACTAATTTGGTTTGATTTAAAGCCCAGTAATATTGTTGTTTTTGTACTTACTAAACTCTTCAAACCCATTGAATCCCATGATGTATTTCGATAAATTAAGTTTCATACACTTCATTCCAGGAGGACATTGATAACCTGAACCAGGGTCAGGAGAGCAAAAAGTGTCAGGAATAGCTAAGGAATTTATAGTGATTTCACTGAAAAACAGAAAGTAGTTCAATTAAATATTTTATTAAATTATAGCAAATTATTTTATACATACATATAAACAGGGTTATTTGTAAAACACCAGCAACCTCTTAAGAGGTCATTGTACTCATCATTATGAACAACTTTTACTATGGGACCAAACCTGAAATCGCGAAATAAAAATCAGCTGTTCCCTACATTTATCTTCGTCTATCTCGTCAAAATGTAGGGAACAGGTGATTTTTTTTTAGCGATTTCAGGTTTGGTGCCATAGTAAAAGTTGTTCATAATGATGAGTACAATGACCTCTTAAGAGGTTGCTGGTGTTTTTCAAATAACCCTGTATATTAGGTTTTTGAACAGACAGCTACGCCTACCATTAGAGATAAACAGATTTGATGTTAAAAATTCATCCAGAAGTTTTCGAGCATATCAACAATGCTCTTAGCTACAATAGAGGTCCCTTTCAAAAACCCCAAAACTTCTATAAATATTTGGTAGAATTTAGTACTAACTATGGATTTGTATCATTCCTGACGCAGTGATGTGTTAATTCTCCAAAGAACTGTACACCTAGCAAGCTGTACAGCGACATGAAGAACAAGAAGAATAGGGTCACATTATAGATCTGTTGACTTGATCTCCTAAAAAAACAAAATACATAGTGTGAGCATTACGTGGTGAATTCATACATAGAATAAATTACAAGATTTTTATTAACCTATACAGGATGAATTTATCAAGTGGGCGTGGATGGCCAAATCCAAAACTATGAGGAATAGCGAAAGGTACTGAAAGGAGTCTCTGGATCGATTTTGATGAAAGCTAAAGCTGCATCATTATATTTTTGAAAAATCAATATTTCTGGCCAGGAATCGAACCCATTGATTTTTACACCATTCGAGAGTGGCGCTAAAGAAGACATGCGGCAAACTAAAGAAAAGAGCTCATTTATAACAAAATACTTTTTTATTTTTCATATTAAACATTAACTGATTAATTGTTCAAAAATAATGATGACCATTGTTTTCATTTACATTTATTTTTTCTTTTACTGTTGCCTTCAACATAATGTTGTGAAGGTGGCTGCGCTGTGGATGTGCTATGACTGTGCCGAACGCACAGTGGCACCCTCATCGTTTGTTTGGTTATTTCATACAATTTAGAATGAAAATGCAGAAAATAAGCACGTTATGTTGTGCTTCACAAGATTATACGTTAATATTATTAGAAGCGGTAGTTTTATATTGTTTAGTTTTATTATAATCCTTAAAACGGAATATAGTGGCCACCATTATCCGTTTTAAGGATTATAATAAAACAAAATTAACAAATCAAATCAAAATTAACGGGTTCGCCTCCTGGCTAAAATCCAATGATGCAGTTTTAGTTTTCATCAAAATCGAGCACGAGACTCCTTTGAGTACTTTTCACCATTCCTCATAGTTTTGAATTTGGCCATCAACACCCACTTGAAACATTCATACTGTATAGGCAAAGGCCAATTAAAATTATTATCGAGCATATTATATCTTTTAAAATGCAAGTGACTTAAGCAAGGCAGTAATTTTTTTTTAAATCCACTTACTTGAATATCTGATTGATTCTAGATTTTGGCATGGAGAATTTTAAAAATACTCTCAAAAACCGAATCATTATCAATGGTCTGGGTGCTCTTAAAATACTTAGGTAGCTGTATCTGGGTACTATACCAGTCAACTCAAACATTTGTAAGAGAACAGATACCCATAGAAAGAATACCATTGAGGCATCAAACTGGCACCAGTGGTCTTTTAAGTAGGCTACATCCCCCTGAAAACATTCATTAAAATAAGTATTTCATCCAGTATTCAATATGCAAATTAATCAATTTAGGATATGGTTACTGAAACCAGGTAAAATCTCAGAGAAAGACATCTAGTCTTCTATTGAGTCAGGCTTTTAAAATTTTAAATATTATTTATTTCAGTAGTGGTTAAATAATATTAGGGACAGATGTAACATAATTTAAAAATGAAGACAAATAATATTAACATTGCAGACTACTATTATTGGCTTATTTATTAGGACTAAGGGCTGATTAGCTCAAAATTCCAAAGATATACTATGTGTAACATTAAATGCGCTAAACCTGAAAATAGTTTGTTCATAATTGACTACTGAATCGATTTCAGTAACTTTTAATATAGGTTTTTTTTTTCAAAAATGATGTATTTTGCCATACTATCCGTCGATTGAGCCAAAGAAAATGAAGTCTCAATTTTGAATAATTTAATTAACAATAATTTAATTTTGAATAAACACGATGACTCAATTTTGAATGCATAAAGCAATGCTAGGATCAACACGATTTTTTTAATAAAAATAGTTAGCTTTAAAAAAAATAGTTGTGTTCATTGTAGGTATTATGCTTTTAAGAGTCCCTATCAATTTCGCGGGGTGAAAACAGAAAATCAGTTTTTTTTAGCACAATTTTCTCAACAACCTTAAGTTATCTACATTCTTTTAGTAAACGAACGATCGATTTTAAGTTTATAAGGCATCATTTAGATATTTTACTACAATTAAATAAGTAGTCAAAATAAAAATATAAACATTGATTTTGGTAGATAAATACCTTATATTTTAAAATATTTACCACTTATTATTATTTTCAATAAATTCTTTCGCGTAGACAAGGGTTTTGCACATGATTTTATTGGGTTTTTTCAGCGTGATTAACATTTTTTTACAAGTACTAAATCATTAAACTTTAAAAAACAAAATTGTACACTTACTAATATAATATATGCCCAGTATTTATAATTTTTTTTTAGATTGTTATTTGCTGCCAGTAAGTTATGAAAGTAATTGAAAAACATGGTGTTTCGTGCTTACGTAAAAACATGTGTTAGATTTTTATTTTTTGTAGTATATATTAAGTAGTTATCAAAATTTAAAATTGTACACTTATTAGATAAATCACTACATAGTATAAAACAAAGTCGCTTTCTCTGTCCCTTTGAACGCTTTCTCTGTCCCTTTGATCTTTAAAACTACGCAACGGATTTTGATGCGGTTTTTTTAATAGATAGAGATAGACCCAAAACCTCGGACACCCCAACCGATTTTTATATTAATAAATTGATATGACGTATAATTATTTATTTTCAATAATTATAGTAAAAGTTATTTGTTAATGTTGTTGTCGCGCTACTTCTTACAGATTCGTAGCTCTATCGCCGCCGGCGCGCTTCCCGGCCTTGGCGCCAGCTCTAGCACCCCCTCTCCTCACCCTCGCCCGCGCTGTTTGTTTTCATTGCGTTGGACAGTAGCGTACAGCGTCGTTAAAAAATATTAGACACAAATAATTATTTTTTGGAAAAAAATAACCCATATTAAAAATTATTGTATTCGATTTTGCTGCCGATTCTAAACAAACTAGTTACAGGTTTTGGGTTATTTCATTAACACATTGTATATATAATACACACATCAAAAGTGTCTAGGGATCAAGCATTTTTATGCGGATTTCTTGAGATTGAGATGTGGCTTTGTAATAAATTTATGATTTTATAAATTTATATGGATCCTTTTTGGTGCATTTCATAATTTGAATCAGGAACTGTGAATCAAATTCGAGTAAAAGATGAAAATCAGCTGTCAATATTTTCCCTATAAAAACATACAACGCATTGAAGACATTATTAGTGCTACTGTTTCCCTACTACTGATTAAAACCAACGTTATTATGGAGCGGCGACGTCATTTAAGCAGGGAAGAAATGCTCAGAGCCGTGGGAATGATAGAAGCTGGTTCCCGGCAACGTACTGTGGCTTTAGCTCTGAATACAAGTCAGAGTGTTATCAGTCGACTTTGGACACGTTACCGAAGCACTGGTACCGTGGCTGAGCGCCATGGAGGACGGTATCGCTGCACCACACGGAGACAAGACCGATACATTCAAATCTTAACTCGAAGAGCTCCAACAATAACCGCCATGATGTTAGCCGTGAGGCTTCATCACTCTTCAGGGAACTTAATTAGCGACCAAACAGTCAGAAACCGCTTGCATGAAGTGAACCTTCATTCCCGAAGACCGCTACGGGTACCACCTATAGCAATGCACAATCGTAGGATTCGATATCAATGGGCTCTTGAACACAGAAATTGGGCAGAAGAACAATGGCGTTTCGTGTGCTTTTCTGATGAGTCTCGTTTTGGTATGAGACCGGATACAAGACGTATACGACACTGGAGAACCCCTGGACGCCAACAGCGATTAAAATCCTGCCAGGAAGTCCATCCTTATAGTGGTGGAACCATCATGGTATGGGCGGGTATTTGGATCGGCGGAAGAACTGAGTTGATTTGGATCAGAGGCAACCTTAACGCTCAAATTTATGCTGAGACGATTGTATCAGACGTCATCGTTCCTCTACAAGTGCAAATCGGTCCCTTATTTCAGTTAATGCATGATAATGCACGACCGCACACCGCAAGAGTTGTAAGACAGACTCTCGCCGCAGCTAACATCAATGTCCTGCCCTGGCCTGCTCAGTCGCCAGACTTGAACCCGATTGAGCATGCATGGGATATGCTACAGAGAAGAGCTCTGCCGAATATGGAGGGTATCCAGTCGCAAGAAGACCTTTTTTTGTTGTTGCAACGAACATGGGCGGCCATTCCACAGCGTGATTTGGATGAACTCATTTTGAGTATGCCAAACCGATGTTCTTGTGTTGTTAGTGTTCGCGGTAGAAACACGGATTATTAATTGTTTAAGTTACCCAATAAAATTTTAGAGAAAACTGTTATTTCAGTCTTTTTTTCGAACTTTTGTGTTAGTGGTTCAAATGTCAAAAATCCCTTTATTAGGAAAATGGCAAATTTCTTTATTAATGCAAAGGTGACTTGGTTTATCGTTACTGTGACAAACGAAAACACTTTATTTGATGAATCCTTAAAGAAAATTTTAATTAATATCAATCAGGAGAAAAGTTATTGCAAAAATATATGTTGATCCCTAGACACTTTTGATGTGTGTACATGCATGCATGTGATGTCGTCAATAAACGCAATTTTTTGCGCTTACTTTTCAAACGCTGGCTGAACCCTACGAGATAGGTCAAAATAATGTACTACAGTATTGTACACCTTAAAAAGGTCTATAAAAAAGTCCGCGATGGTATATGTCTATCTCTTAGGGATAACCCACAATAATAATTTTTTATCCTTTATTTTTTACGAGAAATAATGGCTTATTTACGAAGCGATTTTAAGCAATACAGCATTAATCCTTATCCAATTAAGTACCTTAAATACATTGTGCATTTAATATTGATAAATATGGCCTTTACAGCATGTAATTTAAATGAATATTTTCGAAGATATTACAGATTTAAAATACAGGGACATAGCGGTTGCTGCGGTACCGGCCGCGGCGGTGCGTGCTGGCATTCTTGAAATACCTGTACTTAGTATCAGTATTGCTCCCGTGCGAAGCCGGGGTGGGTCGCTAGTAGTTGATAAATAACTGTGTATTTAAAAAAAAACTAGTTAACTTAAGGTTATTGAGAAATTTGCGCTGAAAAAACTTGAATTTTCTGTTTTTAGACCGCGAAATTGATAGGGACCCTTAACTCAATGCTCTAATTTGGGGTGTATGAGGTTTTGCGCATTTAACATTACACATTGTATATGCCCTATGTACTAATTAGTTGACCACAACTTATGTTTGTTTAGAGCATACCTTTAGTATTCCTCTAATATGCATTTTAGCAATCATTTCTGCAGTAAATAAGAGTGTAACACTGCAGTCCACAGCAAATGTTATAGTTTGTAGAGATGGGTACTTTTCAAATGATTTTGGAGTATTCAGTGACACAGACATTAAACTTAATAAAGCACATAATCTTAAAATTCTTCTAACCCATAACTGGAACAAAAAATATTATTAATGTTAACTTTTTCTTACATCTATAGAAGTCTCTCAAGAGGATTGTTCAATAGAAAGCATGTACTCTGCTTTGAGCAATGATATTTTAAAATAATTACTCGAACTCGTGACTCGACTCGACTAAAGACGACTGCAACTGCAGAGATCTGGCAAGAATTTAGCTCAAAAAATAAATTTATTCTAGTGTTAAAAAATAAATTGCATTGCATAAATTACCTTATTGACCCATTCAATATCGGCACTTTCATTTAGAGATTCTTCTGGACCGTAGTCTGCTAATACTGGCTCCCCTTTAAGGCTTTGTTTTCGACCCAACATTTTCATGAACTTAATAATTATTTTATTTGAAATCTTGCGTTGAAAATATCGGCTGTCTAAGCCGAACTTTAAATTAGGATAAAGCTACAAAATGCAAAAGGATTCGGAGCTGAATTAACTGTTTAAATCGAAATTACCAGTAACAATACAAATGATTGAAAATTGAATTAACTCATGAACATTTCGCGAAAACCTTTTTGACATGTTTTCGATTCTGCCTTCTGCTGTAAATATTATTGATTTTTCGAATGTTGCCAATAGAGATAAACTGTCATTGATCGATATAATTTAAGTTTTTAAAATTGGGATCATGGGGTTTTGGACTGGAGAAAATGAAATGTTTTTAAGAGGTTCGTGGCTAATTTATTTAGCAGCTGCATTGGTGGATCGAAGCTGACTCCAACATAGTTGAGAAAAGGCTTTTAACAAAGGTGTAAAATTTGACCTAGATAAAAAAAGGTTAAACCCCATAAAAATAGTTCTTCTTCTTTTCGTAAAAACAGTTTAGTCAGGAGCACCGCACTCGCACTAAATGTTTGATGAATCAATAATACCCCATTTCACGAGACTGGACTGGATATATTACCAACATGATGCACATACAACTTAATTACTTTTTTGACACAGCAATTCACAGCATGACAGCAGTGAGCAGTCGGCACACTTGACAGTTGGTTAGGGTTACTTTGTTGTTGTTTGTAAGTTTGAAACTGTGTTTGCTACATACGTTTGTATTGTAAATTAAAAATAAACAGTTGAAAACGCGTTAAAAAGCATAATATTCTGAAAATAAAACAGATTGGAAATACAAATTCAAAATGTTCATTTATATGAGCAAGAAGGTAGGTAGTTATTTTATTTTGTTGTTATTCGGTGTTTCCATAGAGATTTTGTGCAAAGATTCAATTTTAGGATCTCGCGCATATTTTATTATCTCTAGGGCTCCTTAGTAAATGCACCATATCATTATATCATATCACTATTTAAAAAATCCTATCTTTCTCTAATTATTGACCTAGTTTAGATGTAGTTTACCCAAACTTTGCAGTAGTTTGTCCAGTTTTTTTTTTTAGATAACTCTACAGTTAATTTTATGATAGCCTCTAAAAATTGTTATTTCTCTGTAAACCTTTAAAAAAGCAATAAACTGAAATGCTAAGAACTGAAACTGCAATACATGCCTACTTTATGCATCATAATTTAGGTACCTATAATTCAACAACCAATATAAATAAATAATTCTTCAAAGTCTAGTTAGCGTAATATAATTTTTTAGTACTAAATGTATGTTATCTATGTCTATGCTTCAATGGCTTAAAGTTATTTGATAAACTTTAGATTAAAGAGAAATCTTTATTCATCTAAACATACTTATGCCAGCTAGTAGTACGCTCTGAAAAGAAACCTAGTGTTTGTAACCTAAACCTACTGTTTCCTAGAAGATTGGTGGTCCGCAATTTACAGGTGAAAGATGTCACTGAAACAAATTTATGAAAGTAAGAATGTGTTTTTTCCTAGGGATTGCTTTTTGACACTTGTGTGTTTGCGATTTATTTGCAAAAAATGTAAACATTTATGAATTATTGGAAAAATAAATTTAATTCCTACACAATAAAGTTCAGTTTACGCTACAACTTCAAACATTTTTATAACTTTTTCAATAGTGCTAGTCACTCTGAAATCAACTTAATTTTCATTGTAATAAAGTTGATATTAGTCTAACTTTTACTCTAGAAAACTGTTGCTTAAGAAGATTTGTGGTTCAGGTGATTCTAAAGTTTTTAATAAACTAAGGGACAGAGAGACTGTAATTAGTAATATGTTTTTATTGTTTTTTCAGATTGCAATACCCAAGCAATCAAACGTAACTTGCATATCATGGAACCATTCATCTGGGTACATTGCTGTTGGTGGGGAAGATGGAATGTTAAAAGTTTTAAAATTGGAATCTGGTAATATTATAAATATTTATTTTTATTTAAGAGGCAAATGTGTAAACAGATTTCCATAATTTTTCTTCTTGAAATAGAAAGTGGCTTCTCTTAGAGCCAAATTACTACAATCAAAATCATTCATTTGATATGTACTTGCTTATACATGATTTTGTGAGTAGCTGTTTCCTTTCACAATCATCTTTATTTGAGCATATGTAATAATGACTAGTAACTCAGGCACAATGACAGGGGGAGGGAAGGGAGTTGGTCAACTTGAATCAAAACATTTTAGACAAATTCATATTTTCTTAATGCATTACAGGAGGTGGCGGTAATCTCTCAATGAATCTAAGCTTGGAAGGCCACACTGGTCAGTTGTGTGTGGCTATTTGGAATGAAGTATTTCAGAAGCTGACCACTAGTGATGAGCATGGGGTCATTGTTGTTTGGATGCTTTATAAGGTAATTTCTACTTTGTAAAGTG
This sequence comes from Globia sparganii, assembly GCA_949316385.1. NCBI lineage: Eukaryota > Metazoa > Arthropoda > Insecta > Lepidoptera > Noctuidae > Globia > Globia sparganii. The sequence continues at coordinate 12,758,862 of OX438659.1, read as the reverse complement.
GTATCTTCATCAATTCAATTTTTTGTTGTGATACACATGTGTGTGAATAAAGGCCATTAAATCAATGTGTGCTTATGTTTTCTATGTGGTGATGGATTTGGAAACTACTATAATATAGTTTCTTTACTTTCCAGGGGTCCTGGTATGAAGAAATGATAAATAACAGAAATAAATCAACTGTGAGAAGCATGGCTTGGGGTTCGGATGGCCAAAAAATCTGCATAGCTTATGAGGATGGTGAGACAATCTATTAAACCTGTAACTTGTTAGTACCAGTAGAGTCGATTTCTGTTGCTATGGTGGCTGTGAATGGACATAAGTACAAAGCATGATTTAAAGACTGAAGGCAAGAAAGTCTGTCTTTTGTTTATGCAAATTAAGTATCATATTTAGGACAAGGATCAATACTGGGGGCTTACTCTTGAAACTAATTTTAATATAATGCCAATATGATTCCAATGTTAATTTTACAGTCACGTGATTCGGTACTCTTGAAAACAATATTGTCAACATTGACATTAAATTGACATTGATCCGCTATTATTTTGATACATGTGAAGTTAGCTATGTGACGGGTTGCATTAGTGTGGTTCAACTCATTACGATGAACCGGTATTATGCCTTTAAAATATTTTATCCTTTAAATAACAAGGCTAATAAATAAATATGGTATAAATATTTGTATAATTGATTATTTAGAACGTATTCAATTCATTTGGGCGTAAGGAAACGATTAAAATCATAAAATTTACCATGACTTTGGCTGCATGCGGTAGATCGTTGCCTACACTACAAAAAAAAGACTGCGTATTATATTTACAAACAAATTCTCCAATGAATTTGAACTATGAGTTTGTTTAACAATATTGTTCGCGTTTGATTCTTTTTTAGTAAGAAATAAGTACTGTCCGTTATGTTACATATCTAATATTACAGCTTTAAACAAGTCGTAAGTACTTAAATAGATAGATAACTTCTATAAAAATTATTGTTTTTGTAACGAACGCCGAACGTGCATGTGGATAGTGAACATGACTGAGTTAAATACCAGTGAAGTGATAAATAAGTTATAATAAGGGTAAAAGTAATTAGAATATGATAGTTATAACCCTATCCGCGCTCCGGGGCTCCGGGCGCATCTTTACTGTTTTACTGAGTAAGATTTTGATTTTCTAATTTTTCTAATTAGATTTTAAGTGTTTTGTATTGTTCTAATTAGCTTTCTAACTTGTTTTTATTATTAGTTTTCGTATTAGAATCTGATAGGAATATTTAACGAAGAATTATTGAGAATTTTAATGTATGATGAAAAGTTATAGAATATTTACGTAACTTGAAAACGAGGTTTTTTGTTTATTGGAATATTTGCGTGATTTTAGTGTCAAATGAGAGGATTATGTTTAAAACTGATATTCCTGTTTGAATTTTGTAAATTGGTTCACGAGTTTTAGAGATAGAAAGAAATTTGCATAATGAAAACATGCCAAAGTCCGAATTTTAGTAAGTTATTGTTCTAAAAAGTTTTTATTGTATAAAAATAGGATTTATAAATGTTGTTATGTAATACGAAATAGGAATAAAATCCTTGCTCGTTCTATAATTGCTTAAAATTCGTATTCATTCATAGAAAACGCTTTGTCCCTAAAATGCATCATCCGACGTTCAAGACGTCTGTATTTCAATTGTTTTTGTGGGAATTAAGTAAAACACTATATATTACTGCTTATCGTGCCATATTATATACATATTACCGACTGAAAACCACTTCAAAACGCATAATAATTCCTAAAAAGTTACACATTTGTTATTGGAAAAATCACAATCAACAAACTATCCCAACGCAATATTGACGCAATACACAGCTGTCAAAATACACTCAAGAGTACCGTTTACCCCACGCCAAGCCCGATCTTAATTCCATTTAGTTCCCCAAAATGGACACCCAATTAAAAAACCATTTGGCGCTGGCATCGAACTCAAGAGTACGAAACGTCACAATTCCAATGTCGATCTATCGAAATTGAATTCACGAGTAAGCACCCTGGTGTTCAGCTGAATCCGGTTACACTGGACCCCAACATAGTTGGGAAAAGGCTAGGCAGATGATGATGATGATGTAGGACAAGAATCAGCATTTCTGTTTGCCTATCTTTTCTGTCACTTAGAGGCGGCGTCTTCGGGTCCTTAACTTAACTTCGAGAGTCATATGTTCGATTAATGGAAATATAAAATACGGACCCCGTCTTCGGGTCCGTAACTTAACTTCGAGAGTCATTATGTTCGATTAATGGAAAGTCGACTGAACGATTGTTCGAATGGAATTTATTGCGAAAGAACCTTTTATCGCCAAATGCTACTTTGACTGAACGATTCGTCGAATATTTATTAATCGATGGACTGCTCTTTCGAATGAATTTTAGTTATTAAATAGTTTAATAATTGAAATAAAATTATAACAAAAAGATTCTTCGTCACATATTATTTAATACATAATCGAGGGAATCAAACACTTTTAAGATATCTTATGTTCTTCCCGTAGATTTAGAAACATGAAATTTTGTGAAATGGAAGATAATAAAGCACAAATGAAGAAAAAAAAAATAATATAAAAAAACCATATATGTTACAATTTTTGCACAAAATTATGGTGATCAAAAACCTTTTCGAAACCGAAAAGGTTTAGGGTTCTTTAACGCCCTGAGAACTCCACTAATAATCCAAATATAAAATAACAATCACTAATCATCAAATTTAAACGTTATTTTATTTTTTAAAGTGGCAAATCTAAGCCATCGAGCTCATGAAGTCAAGCCTATCTATGTGTTCCTTTTGATTTAAAAGTTTTTTTCTTTCCCAACCTGTTTTTTTCTTTTTTGTAGGAGAAACTGACTCATCTTGCGCTCTAATTTTTTCTATAATCAACTCATTATTTTTTTGTTCTTTTTCCATTCCTTTGTTCCCACCTGAAACATGGTCTATCCATGATCGTTTGGAATTAAACACGCATAATTCCCAAAATTCAGTCGAATCATGGCATCACCGCTGGAATGGGCTCCTAGGAAGAAAGAAGTTGAACCTATTTAAAACCATAAAAAAATAACAAAAAGATTTTTCGTCTTACGAGTATGTGAGGAAAAATCTTTTTGTTATTTTTATTTAAATTATTAAACTATTTAATAACTAAAACTCATTCGAAAGAGCAGTCCATCGATTAATAAATATTCGATGAATCGTTCAGTCGAAGTAGCGTTTGGCGATAAAAGGTTGTTTCGCAATAAATTGCATTCGAATAATCGTTCAGTCGACTTTCCATTAATCGAACATATGACTCTCGAAGTTAAGTTACGGACCCGGCGTCTTCCGCGTTCATACACATTGAAGGCGCTTTTCGTGCAGATGGACTTCTCGCTCCAGTGACCTGCACATCCAAGTTACAGAAAGGAAAAGAGAAAAATGTGCATTTAAATTAGATTTAACCCTTATGCCTTATGCAGTTGATTGGTGCTGAGAGTGATGATTGTCAATAATTACTGTTTACGAGCATGAGTCACTCTTTGGAATTTAAACCATAAGTCATTGAAATAAAAGTCACATGACGCGCGCTCGTTATTTTCAATGACTATAACATATGATATTATTACAGGAGCTGTTATTGTAGGCTCTGTGGATGGTTCTCGAGTGTGGGGCAAAGACATTAAAGGGCCAGGCCTCGCTGCAGTTCAATGGTCGCCCGATAATTCACAGCTTCTCTTTGCGCTGACCAATGGCGAGCTGCACTTATATGATGATCAAGGAAATTTTACAGTATGTTCACTGTACATTGTATGCTCACTGGCAATAAATGTAGCCCAAGCCCTAAACGCGAATTTGTGAACAACTAAACCAATTTATTTTTTATTTTTTAATGAAAATAGATGCCAAGTTACTTCTATAGTTGGGTTAATTGAATAATCATATTAGGTTAGTGTAAAAAAACAGCTTGCCCTAAGTTGGTTTTTTTAGATAGAAACTATATATTGCCACCTGCTATGATCCTTACATACTCCTTTTGCTTCTTTTATGTTCAGACATTTTAACCGAATTAATTTAATATTAACCAAATGTGATATGATTCTTGACTAACTTAGACCAGAGAAGGTACTTGGCATCACTTCTGTCGAAAAACTGAAATTCTGTCACTGAAAAACAAGGCGTAAATATGTATGTGCCTAAACCGCTATAGTCCAGTCCAGGGATTCCCAAAGTGGTCGATATCGACCCCTTGGGGTCGATATCGCCTGTAATGTCCCACTGCAGGGCAAAGGCCTCCCTACTCGCTGAGTGTATATTATGTTAAAATGTAAATGGCACACGGAGCTTTAGAAAGAGACTGCCATACCAGTATGAATTACAGAGACGACGCTCTACAAAGCCGATTTTTATCTTAAATCTATATTATATTAATATAATAATTATAAAGCTGAAGAGTTTGTTTGGTTTCTAAAAAAATTCTTAAAAAAATGTTTTGGATAGACCATTTATCGAGGAAGGCTACAGGCTATATAACATCACGCTACAACCAATAGGAGGGGAGCATCAATGAAAAATGTTGCAAAAAGGAATTTTCTCAAAAGGAATATTTTTCCCGCCTCCGTTGCGTACGGTGCGTAAACGGTTATAGTTACGCAAAAATAATGTACCACGGAATTGTTCTCCTTTAAAAGTTCTAAAAAAAAGTCCGCGACGGCATATGTCTATCTTTTAAGGTTGACTCACTATAACCTTTTATATGGTAATCAAAGGACCGTGGGGGATTTTATATGGACCCCGTCCCCACCCTCCAACAGTCAAGGGATGCGTGTCAATATATTTATAAGAATTCAAAAAATGTCAAGGGGAGTTGAAGGTGGGGATGGGGTGTCGGGCTGCCTCTGCGCATGCCCCGCTAAGATCGAACCAGTTTCTTGCACCTTCGTATGCGTCTGTATTAGCGTACTACTACATACATACTAAAATAACTGTCTCCCATAAGTTGAGGTATAAAAGAAAAAAAAAATGGTTCCTGGTAAAATAAAGATTATCTTATAAAAATACAATATTGGTCGCTATATTCTATTCCTCATTACTGCACACTAAGTGAATGAATATTATTCTAATAATAAAGTCGAATAAAAAAGATATTCGATTTAGATCGCTAAGCGAAAACGAAGTAATAGCGCAGGCAGGCGATGCGACGGGGTGGGTCGGGGGAACAAAAAATTTAACGCGGACGAAGTCGCGGGCAGAAGCTAGTAAATAATATTTTTGCAATAAGCAATACATAGTAGATATAGTACTAATACGAGAAATTGCATCGACATTATTTTTTTCCCGTTGTAGATGCCAGTTACAATTCACGGTGTGTCAGGATCAATGGATATTGTTACAATGGGCTGGTATTCGGGAAGTGCTCCAGCCAACAGACCCGTTCTAGCAATATCTTACAGAAGTGGCGTGATATTGTTAATGAAAAATTGCAATGAGGAAGGTAAATCGATATTTCCGATTCTGATTTTAGAAAAATAGTCAAAATATGATAAATTAGATCGTTAATTCAAGAAAGAAAATCATGTAACATATTGTAATCTATTTCAGATAGTATCGTTGTAGAATCAAACATGTTGATTATTGATTGTCGCTGGAATCATAACGGCACCATCCTGGCTGCTGCCGGCTGCACGGCAGATAAGACCAACGTGGTTCAATTTTTCGGCGCATATGGGGAGGTATGTGCGTATAATAAGAACATGAAATTGACGTCCTGAATTAAGCGACATGTTCAATGACTTTAATATTCTTTTGTTCTAGCATATACGTACGTTGCGTGTGCCGGGTGGCAACATGAGGGCATTATCGTGGGAGAAAAAGTCACTGCGACTTGCTATCGCTATCGACTCCTTCATATACTTTGCTAACGTCAAAATGGACCACAAGTACGCTTTTTATGGGAATACATTGGCATATGTATCGGGCACAGAAACCGTTACCTTTTGGGATACAGTAACACACCAGGTTAATGGACTTACATTTTTTACGGCATGCCTTAAATACTCCATATACACAAACAATAATGTTTGTTTTTTTATTTATGAATTTAGTCTTGGATTAATCATATACCTGATGTCATTGATATGTGCGCAGTTGACGAGTACTGTGTGATAGCCACTTTGGGGCAAGTAATAATATCAAATCAACAAGGAATTCAGTGTGACGGTGAGAACAATCATGATTTTACTACTTAAATAATATTAAGTCTCTGATCAGTTTATTTGTTGTCATATCTAAATAAACATTATAACCCCGATACTAAAGTTACGTACTTGACAGCTACAAGGTTTAATAGGGTAATAAATAACTCATAGTGCGTGATCTAGTCTCATCAGCTTTTTTCATTGTTTTTATGTATAAAATTTTAGCCAAGGCAGTAAGTATCCCGGTGGTGTATGTGACTATCAACAGTAAAACGATTGTAGTAGCAGCGTCTAAGGAATCGTTTATAATATGGAAGTTCTCTACGCCAACCAGACCTCGTAAGTATTTGTAGATTTATGTGTGAAAAAAGTAAAAGCCCTGTTTAAAAAAAAATAAGAGCAGTGCTGAACAAAATTAAATAAATACTTTGGACTGTCGCCTTTGAATTCACAATCGAATAATTGAGAAGTAGTGTCAAATAAAATAAATCGTCTTTGAAAGGAAAAAATAGTTAATGTTTCAGACATTACATTATTTTATTCCTTTCAAAGACGAATTATTTTATTTACTGTAAGTTAACTTCAGTAAACCAAAAACAAGGTACATAAGGAGTACTGTAATTATTGTTGTGTTACTTACATGTCATTTGATATTTCAGGCGCTACAGAACAGTTGCACCAAGCCGATGGGTCGCCAGTCACGGCCAAAGACGCAGGTTTTCAAGACGATACGATTTGCTGCGTCGCAAGTTCTGACACCCATTTATTAATTGGAAAAGATTCTGGCTCCATATTGCTATTTTCTCTTGTGAATTTTAAGAAAATCACTTCAATAAATATGAATTCGCGGCCTTATAGGTTGGGGCTCAACTCTAATTCCAGGTATAAATGTTTATTATTTGATTAAGAAATACACAGAAATAACCCTTGTTGTGTAAATTTCTACAGTGACACATGTAAGCTCACTCGCGGCTCATGCGGGTCTATAAATATATTTTTTTCTACAGAAATCTCTAGAAAAAATTAAAAGACAGCACGGAATTTATGAACCAATATTATTTATTTGTAGCAAGTTCTATGTGATCGATCAACCTGGCTCTCTGTATTTGTTGGAGACTGACATGGCCAACAACATAAGTATCGGACAAGCGTTACGTAAAGATGTGTGGAGCGCTCTCTGGGCGTCCGATAACCCGCAAATGTTGGCAGTGGCGGAAAAAGCTAGACTTTATGTGATGAGAGATACTGAACCTGAAGAGCCTTTGACCATGCAGGGCTATTTGTGTAAGTTTAAGGTACGTGCAATCGTCACCATTTCATTTGTCGCCAACTGCTAAAAGATATATGATTTTATTTCTGTAACTAGGTTTGTATTGTACGTCGAATCATATTTTAAATATATTAGATGAGGTAGGTGTTTCCTATCTGTCTAATATCAGACGTCGCAATCTCTTTTAAAGTCCAGACATAATCTTGGTCAGATACGGAAACCGTGTAGATTTGTGTCTGAAATGGTCTTTTGAGGTAAGCACCACACAGATTCACTGGACCTGTCTAGTCAGTGCACGCAAATTGTCAGTAATCGTGCAGCTCAACTCAGAACTTAAGGAGCACAACAACTCGACGATAGGATAATACCAAAGAAAGGGCATGCTAGTCGAGAGAGACGACTTAAAAGGTTTCGAGCTAAACAGCTCTCTGAAAAATGGGTCTATCTCTATACAAATGCAGTTGTAGAAAGCAGTATCTGCATTATAAAATATAAATGTTTCTAGGAATTGGAAATCACCTCGGCACTTCTGGACAATGTGGACGATAAATGTACACCTCAACACATTGTAAGAGTAGAGGTTAAGTCTCTGAGAGACACCCGACAGCTCATTGAAAAAGTAGGATTGAAGGAAGCGGAAAACTTTATTAAGGATAACCCACATCCGCAACTATGGTATGGTTTTTCTATACTATAAAGTAAAGGAATGCCGATGAAAATGATACATTCAACTAATTACTATCAGAATCATGATTTTTGATAACTAAGTCTACAACATTTGTCTGTAGGTAAGATAATTGTTCCAGGTTATTGCTAGCAGAAGCTGCTTTAAAAAATTTCGAGTCTGAATCCGCACTTGATACTGCTGAGGCTGCGTTTGTGAGACGTAATGATTACGCCGGTATTAAATTTGTTTCCCGTTTGAACGCATTGCATTCAAATGCTCTTAAAAAAGCTGAGATATTAGCTTACTTCAAAGACTTTGATGGAGCTGAAAAGATATATCACAATGAAGACAGACGGTTTGTTATCATATGCTACGCAATTATTAATTAAACTAATACTTAAGACTACATAATTACTTAAGTTTTTTCATTACATTACAGAGACTTGGCTATAGCTCTTCGGAAACGTTTGGGGCACTGGTTCCGCGTAGTTGAGCTATTGAAAATGTCTGCAAGTACAACCGATGCGCAGGTCAAACAGGCATATAGTAACATTGGCGATTATTTCATTGATAGACAAAATTGGTAATAAGCTTGACTAATTAGAAAAGTAGATATCTTTGTAAAAATCCCGTTAGTGAAAAAAGTTGTCAGGAATAGGCGTGTATTTAATCCAACCCCAAATAATTCCCATTTTCATTTCTTAAAAATACTAATGGACACTAAGTCCCGTATTACAGAACGTCACTCAATACTCAAGCATTATTTAAAACTAGTTTCAACCAATCAAATGGCTTGAATCTAGTTTTAAGTAATGCTTGAGTATTGAGTGACGTTCTGTAATACGGGCCTAAATATGTATAATAAATGTGCCTCTTTTTGAACTCAATAAATTCCCATTTTGTTGTCCTAAAAATACTAACTAAATAGCCTAGTAACTGCGATCAACTTGGATGTAGCGCTCGCCGGCCGCTGCCACCGTACCGCTCGCTTTGCTCGATCGGCTTGAGAGCTGTTGGTCACAGTTCCAACCTAACCTAACCCACTTGGTCGGGGTGCCCTTGCTTAGTTACTGCGAGCAACTTGGCTCGCACGTGAGTAAGTTCTAACCTATCTAATGGTGGTCGGGGTGCGCCTTCGTTTAGTTACTGTGAGCAACTTTGAGAAAAGGTTAGAAAGTTAAAAGAGAGGCTAATTTATTAAAAAAAAAAGCGTACGTCAATAGAATGGAAGTTTTTAGAGGATCAATTAAATATTTAACCTAATTAAATAGATGTACTGGAATAGACATGCGAAAGAATGCAAGAATAATTAAGGAAGAATTAATCTGATTGTTGTGTATCGGACAGGACAAATGCACTCGAGTATTACACTATGTCAAATAACACAGAAGGTTTGAAGAAATGTTATATGGCGCTCGAAGATAACGAGTCCTTATCAAAATTGTATACAGGCTCTCCAAGACTCAAGGTATGTAAAACAAGTTGATAATACGTAACTAATGAATGAACGATTTCAATAAAACCCCTATGAAATTAAATTACAAAGTTTCTATTTTAACTCTATTTTTTTTACTGTCTTCAGGAGGTTGGTGTAACAAAGCAAAATGCATTAGATGCCCTAAATGATTGCATTGGACAAGAGCCATCTATACAAGGTATTATGCAATTAAAAGAGAGCGGCAGGATGACCCAAGCAGCTGAAATGGCGTTTCAGGCAAGTTACTTGCAGAACGCAGTTACGCGGCCGTTAAGAAGGCATCTGACGTTTTACACAAACTTGAGCTTTTAGAGCGTCTCTGTCAGTCATAAATACACTCCTTTCACAGTTATTTTACCTCTGATTTTAAGTCACTGTCCAAATCACAGTGTTCTTTATTCTTATTCTAATAAGCTGCCAGTGACAAGTCTGTCAAAATCATTGTGATCTTTATTCTCGTCGTAATAAGGCTGCTGTTAGGTTGCTGCTGTCAGGCAGAGATAAAATAACTATACGGACTGTACTTAGAGTGCTGCAAGGATCTTTTGGCGCCTGAATGATATTGATATTGGTGCAGGCGTTGTTAGTAAACATTTGTGAAATTGACATAGAATTTGTATTAACAAAACAAGATGGGGGCGTTAGTTCCGATTCTAGTCACGCGCGAGGATATGTGTGAGAGCGTCTATCTTAGGTCCACCGTATTTGGTGAGACGCAGTGTGGTTGTAGCTGCTAAACAAATATTGATGTTGCAATGGTTAAAGTCAAGAATTAACGATTCCGAGGGCGCATCAATACGGTCATGCACCTCTCAAGTTAGAGTCAGATTATCTATTTCCGATTTTATTTTAAGAAAAGCAATGTTGATAAACAACCGCGCTGCGCTGCGCCTTGTCGGATGTGCATTGGCCCTAAAACGTTAGATGTCTTTTTGAAAGGCCGCGAACTGTATATAATCGTGCGCATAAGGGTGTAATTGGCATTCTTATACCAAGTGTGTAACAAATTTTTTTTTTGCTTCTAGTTAGCTAATGTAGAAGCTTCGAAGAAGGCATCGCCCTTGAAGATCAAGAAGCTTTATATTCTAGCCGGCCACTTGTACAGCCAAAGCAGCGTCGGTAAGTGAGCATTATACTCACTTCTATACATCTATACCCATAAATATAATAGTATTAGCTTTTCCCCGTTGGTCTCGTGGTCGCAAGCGTAACTGCTGAGCGCGGGTTTCGATTACCAGGTCGGGCAAAATTTTATTGGGTTTTTTCCAATGGGACATTTCCCTCCCGGTCGTGTCGGATATTCTCTTCTTTGAGATTAGCCGCCGTAACCGAAAGTCGATCGATAGAATAATAAATAAAAAAAAAAATCAAAATCAAAAGTCATTTATTCAAACTAGGCTGAGAATCAGCACTTTTCGAACGTCAATTACAAAGACAGTCCCCCAAAACGCCCGCCCTTCACCACTTCCTAGTGCTTTCGCTGGGGAGAAGAAGTGGCGCAACAAACTCCCCAGCAGCACAGCTGTCTGTTCAGTTAGAAAATATTATTAATAATTATTATTAGTTTAAAGTGACATCTACCTGTAGGCCAATTCTGCTAATTTAAAACGTTCAAAATCTAGTCGCAGTCTCATCTCGGCGACAAGCAAATGTCAAAAACTTCTCATTATGTAGGGAAATCTCGGGTCTGATATTCAGTTGAATGTGGTCGTGCAGAGGGCGCGCACGGGCGCTGGGCGGCGCGCTGCTGGCGCGCGGCGGGCGCGGCGCACTGGGCGGCGGCGGGCGCGGCGCGGGCGCTCGCTCGGCCGCCGCGCCCCGACGCCGCGCTGCGCGCCGCCGCGCGCCTCGCGCAGCACCACCACGCGCTACACGACGCGCAGCAAACGCAGGTCAATGAGGCCGCTGCATGGAATTTTGCGGGCAGCGGCGGCGGCGTGGGCGGTCGCCGATTGCCTTGAGTGCACCGCTCGTTGCCCGCTCCCGCGCCGCTGTTTTCGAGAACCGGTCCATTTAAATGTACGCATAAGATCCTGCTGCTCCCGCGCCGCCGCGCTGCCGCCCCGCTGCCCGCAAAATTCCAGGCAGCGGCCTGATATGTTCCACATTCAAATATTTATATCATCATTTTTCCGTCTTAAAGTCAGCACACAATATCAAATCGGAAAGGGATCGTTACCGTATGGCCGCGGTTCGTGAGCTTGTCCCGAGGCGAGGCGATTAGTGTGCGTTGCAGTAGGGAGTTTCATACAAAAAATACTGAATGGCTCGATTTGATAGGGTGACGATCCGTTTCCGAGTTGCTCTGACGTTTAGGATCTCACTGTACTTACTTACACGACTCGGCTCGAGCCGGTCCGAAACTTCTTTACGTCCGCGGAATAAGGATGTCAGTAGTCAAGTACAGGCGCCAGCACATCAAGCTACCCGAAACTGTAAAATTTTCCCATTCAACTTTGAATCTTATTCTGTAGCGATAAAGTTGAAAATCTATTAAAGAAATTTGACAGATTGTAGTAGTTTGATGTGCTGGCGTCTATACCTACTCATGTCCACCACTGACTTTAGCCGATTCAGCATTGATAAGTTTGGGGAGTTCTAAACGCTGACTTATCACGACGCATAATGTCAAGGGTCGCTCCACACCACCTCGAGCATACCCGCGGTACGAAATAGTGTCGCAGAGGCAGTGCGATAAGTGCAAGTGATGGCACGTTAGAAAGGACGATACGGTTTGAGAAGGCAGGAGGATGAGGAAGAAATTAAATAACCAATTAGATTACGTTATTACAAAAATGTTTTGTTTTTAATACAGGTTTGGTGTACTATAGCATCGATAGCGATTCAAGCCCGAGCGTTTGAATTGTGTTCCAAGGCATTGATCAAACTAGAAGCACTGGATGTAAGCTTCTGCTATTTATTTATTTTCGATACCTATACTTAACTGAGTACGGTTGGCCAAAGTTGATGAATGAGTTTTGCAAATTATTTTGTATAAGAAAATATCGCTAAGATTTCAAAGTTAAAAGACGATTTTTTTCGACGAGAGTTGAAAATCCAATCGCGTGTTTTATGGATGCGCTGGTATTGCAATCTGTTGGATTTTCAATGCTCGGCTCAACACCGAGAGTTGAAAATCAAGTGCGCGATAAAAAATCGCCCGTGTGCCGTGTGCACCTTGGCTAGCAGTGGATTATTTTTTCTGCATTTGTTTCATTTGCAATTGAATTAATTATAGTGTTATGATGTGTAAGTAATTTATAATTATTTAAAATTATTTTCCAGCATGAAACTTTTGAAAAATTAGCGATAGAAATATTTACAAGATATAAACCTAAAGACGCGAAAGGAAACAAGGTTGAATGCCCGAACTGTGACGTCAGTATGCCTGACTGGTAAGTACCGGTACGACTATAAGTTTGATTCATGTGGAATGTTCTGAGCAGCTGATCTGTATAATATATTGCAACCAGCTGGCATGTGTATTTCAGACTTTTGTTAGCAACAGTCATACATAACACAAAAGAATGTTCATAAAAAGCATTGTTTATTTTTTTTATTAATGTTTCATTAATAGATCAGTAACAGACTTACCTAACTAATATGAATTGTCTTTGTCGTGCAAAAAACATCATCATCTGCCTAGCCTTTTCCCAACTATGTTGGGGTCGGCTTCCAGTCTAACCGGATGCAGCTGAATACCAGTATTTTACATGGAGCGACTGCCTATCTGACCTCCACAACCCAGTGAATGGGTAATACGATACCCCTTGGTAAGACTGCTTGTCAGATTTTCGGGCTTCTGACTACCTGTAACGACTGTCAAATATCCACGAATGACAGCCAGGCCCAACGGCTTAACGTGCTTTCCGAGGCACGGAGGGGTCTCGTTATGTAAAGATGGTCCCCCATCCACAGACCAACCGCGGCAAGCGTAGCTTAACCTGATCGATGCACCTGTGCGGCTGTTTTTATTTAGCCATGGGCCCCTCCACACACGTGCAAAAAACATAATACTGAATTACGGACAACTGCATTTGTCACACGATGATTAAAAAAACACTACCTCTCTCCTTACATTTTCATTGCTCCTGTTTCATGATTATTATTAAGTATGAATAGATACACCTTATATTTAATAAGGTGTATCTATTCATAAACGATATATTTTAAGAGTTCCCTACACCTATAACTGGTAAATAAGCTACAGAAACGAAAAAAAAAAACTGTTTTTTTATTTTACGTAATTATTATAATTTAAAAAAATGCTTGAGACATTTTGTATAAAATTGTAAGGCCGTTGCCTTATACCTTCTTAATAGGTACTTTGTGCACGGTAGAATGAAACATCACGAACCTAGCGCGATTGCCATGCCGTCTCCGCAATATTTTAGCCTTTGTACGCACACCCAAATGTGGGTTTTTCCGCATCACAGATAGCATGGCCATTTCTGCCGACGCGTCGGTGACATTTTTTTATTTATTTATCTATTTATTTCAGGCATCAGGGCACATACAAACACATACAATACAATACAATAATAATATAACTTAAAAATACTATAAATACATACACCTTTATAATTGCACTAAAAAACTAACACACACGAATTGTCTGCGTCGTGTTTCGCTGACTGGTGTCATGTAGCCGGCCACGAAACCGGCGGTACACAACACCCTACGGACAGAACTCTTCCTTGAGGAACTTCTCGAGATGATGTGTCGGAACACGCACCACGAACGACTTGAAGTTCGTGTTGTGACGCGACTCCAACTTCTCGACCCTCAAAGTCCAGTTGGTCCTTGGTCTTCATACGCATGTACTCCACGATCTCCTCAATCTTCGTGGAGTGGTGCAATCTGGACACGTACAGCTGCGTCGTCGGGATTGCCGGACGCAGCAGCATGTTGGGTCCTACCAGCGCGGTGCCGCACTGGTTCCGACAAGGAAGCTTCTTCTCCACCTTGATGAAACCATCCTTGTCGCACGTGTCCTTCTCTGGACCCTGCCTTTTCAAAACTTGTTGGGTTTCGACGGCTCTGTTTACCCCCTTTTGTTGTTTCTGCTAGTTTTACCTGCGTGTTTTGCGACTCAGCAGGCTTGTTAGCGGCTACTATTGCTGCGTATACTCGTTTGGGGGTCGACGAACCTACACACGTCGTTGTCTCCACCTGTGTCGAGGCAGGGACGGCCACGGCACGCGTTGCAACGCATGCATTCTCGACAGGTGGTGACGCATTCGAGCCCGCCGACTCGAAACTGCAGATAGAAGCGTTTTGTGCCCCGCGACGCTTGTTCACGTTTGCGGCGTCGGTAGGTGACCTACGTGCAGAAATTGCGTTGCGCAAGAGCACTACTTCTGCCCGTAGATCACTGATGGTGTTGTTGGACACCTCCAGGTTATGCTGCATCTCGGTCTGGCTTTGCTTCAGTAATGTAATATCCTTCAGCAGCCTGGTGACGTCTACGTGGTCGAACGTGACGGGAGGCAGCTTGTGCAGATCCTTCGCCACGAATTCAGGCACGTCGTCCGGGTCGGCCTCCTTCATCAGCGTTATGATGTCCTGGAGACTCTTCTCTGTACCGTCCTTTCGACGAGACGGCATCTGGCTGACTTTGCCGAGCGTTGTGAACAGCAGCAACTTGGCACTGTTAATCTCTTCCTCCTTATATGATGACTTGCAGATCTGCAAGATGTTGATCTCGTCCATGTAGTCGATGGCATGTTTGATGAATGCCAATACTTCGTTGGCTATGAGAGTTTGGGAACTCATAGCGGAAAACGGGCAGCGGCTATAGCCGCGCAATTCGCGAATATAATATTCGTACTGTGCAGCGCAATCACGACCGTTCTCGACCGCGCATCGCACCGCACTGACATTTGCCTGTCGCCTCCCTGTGAAACCGGCACGATCGGTTGGTTGTTCAGAAACCGTTGCATTTCCCGAGTGATAATACGTGAATCAGTGGGCTGAAACGCGGTAGGATATTCAGTACCTACCGTAAAGTCGTAAGGCTTCGGTCTTAGCATTCCACGGGCCATACCGTAGCAGTACACCACACACAACAAAACACACTCGTGTTAACATACTCGCGCGCAGAATAATCATGTAACGGCTGTATAATAATATGTTAAGGTCAATTGATCAAAATGTTTGATGTCTGTTATTAGGATGTCGACTTGTCCTGGATGCAGCAGCGAGTTCCCTGAGTGTGCGGTGTCGGGCCGCGCGCTAGTGGCGCCACACACGGTGTGGACATGCAACACCTGCGGAGCGCGCGCGCAACAACATGAACTTGTATTGCGGCACTCGTGTCCTATGTGTCATGCACAACTTTCCTAAGATAATCAAGAAAATATACGAATTCCTCAAGAGGACATAAATTGATCAATAAGAGATATAAAACTGTGGGTGCAAAGTTACAAACAAACAGTTATTATCTTTTACCAATAACTCAATAAGATAACATTCTTTACATACCTAAATACTTACGATGATTGGACTTAGGGCTGCCTATTTTTATGTAAGTATTCAAAATCCCTAATTAAGTTTTGTCCTACTTGCGTCCTACTCGATCGCGTTAATTTATATATAAAAGGCAGTGTCATTTCTTAGGTTTTTATACTTGAATCTTGGTACGAATATGTTAAAGGGTATGACATTATTAGTGTTTCAAAATCCCGTTCACCCCTCAGGGAAATGGGGTATTAGTTTGTTTAGAAGAATTTTATCGCGTTACCAAGCTTACCTACCGAGTTTCAAATTAATACGACCGCTATTAATTTGAAACTTGATATTAATAATTTTGATTTTTTTTAAATCAAAATTATTATAATATCAAGTTTCAAACAACTAACTAAAAACTTAATAACCCCAAAAACACTTGGTTTTCAAAGTGGTTTTGGGGTTATTAAGTTTTTAGTGGAGTCCATGGAAACGACAAAAAAAAAACGATGTCTCAAGTTTGTGTGAAAAATTTGTTTAGAAACTTGCCATAAATACCTTACTTTCCTATCTTAGTAAAAAATAAAGATCATAAAGTAATTTTTTTTTTTAAACTAAAGGGTAGTTTAAAAAAAAATTACTTTATGATCTTTATTTTTTAAGGGGATGGGGAGATGTTAAAGTTCGAAGGGGAAAGTACAAAGTTCACGCGAACGAAGAGCTAGTTTGTATGGAAAGGTTTTGAGTACCCTGACAGGGTTCATGTACAAAAACCGACAGTAATCTATTGTAAAATATGTGGAGAGTAAATATGTAAAAACCACTCTGGACGTCTCTGTAATATGAATCATTCAAATCCGGTAAGGTGCAGCTGGTAGTGAGACATTCACTAACCTCGTTTAGTAGGCACCACTAATATAGATTACACCTAGATAACGCAACAGCAACTACTTCGCGTGCCCAGCTTATTTACAAAAATCGTAAGCCGCCACTTTCGCGCTGTCTTGCAGGGTAATTGCGTAACACACTATCTGTAGCAATGGGTTTCATTTTGACAGTTCAACAACATTCATTGCGTTGTTGAGCAGACACATTTTTCGAACATATGGAGCAATGGATTAGAAATATGCTTCAAAATTATTCAAATTGAGAGTAATAGTGTGTTACGCAATTAGGGTGCTGAGTACTGCTGGCTGTGTGAGTGTGAGCGCTAGCGCTAGGCTCCGGGGGTGGGGCGAGACGGGTGCCGCACGCGGCGGCGTCTTTGAACCGATTCGATTTTCCCATCACTAAATGGTGCTTGTGACGTCATAGTAGGTAGTAAAAAAATGATGTCCGTGACTATCGCCGGACCACGAACGCCAATCGCTTCCATATTTGGTAAATAATTAGTACTCAATTGGTACCTAGGTACTAATTAGTACTCGAACAACAAAACTGTTACCTAAGTAGTTTTTGAAAAAATTGACTTTGAAGGTGATCCGGCGGTAGTTACCTACGCTCTCTTCAGCAGGACCACCATGAGCGCCGAAAAACGGGGCATGCTACAGCTATTCTAAGTAAACAAATAATTAGTACCCTTCTAAGTGATTCATTTCGTAAAAAAACAGAACCGAAACATTTGTATTTACAGAGAAAACAACGATGATAACTTTCGCGCAATCGTTCCGCAGGATCACGACTGAATGTTGGTTCCAAGTTTGAGAAGCTTTTCGTTTTCCTCAAACCTACATAGAAAATTAGTACTCTGCAAGATAAAATTAGTACCCAAAATTCATAATTAGCACTCCAGTAGTTTACGAGATATACCATGCCATCGGTGGGGTGGCGGTAGTCACGGTGCTAAATTTTCTCTTCAAGATTTCCCTATTAAAAACTGTGATTTCTTCCCAAATTTATACAAAACTTAGTACTCCTAAAGAAGTTATAGCGAACAAAAATTCAGATTCCTAAGTGTTGTATAAATTACTTTTCATTACTTTTCCCATACTAAATCTCCGCGTATAACCCAACCAAATTAAGTTGTCAGTGGTATTGAGTTGTTTATGAGATGTACACTTGTGCACATAAATTTATGGATGTCGGAATAGTAATAACAACAGTTTAATAAGTATCTACATTTTTATACAAACTGAGTACGGTGTACCTAGGTACATATTAAGAAAAAATATAGCATGTGATACCTTTGTTAATGACGTGGGTAAGTAGGTAGGTACTCGAATAATTATTTTTCTGTATTCTAAGTACCTACCTTCTGTGTTTTTATATGAATATCATTAGAGATTGGTACTTATTTATTACTTTCCTACTAATTTACCGTTACTGCAAGCAGTACCTACCTAAGAATTTTAAAAACCTAATTTACTGCAGCAACAATATGTTCCTAATAACGGAAGTAGGTACACTTGCGTGCAAAAAAATTGGTCCACCCCCATGCTCCTATTTGAGAGACTATATATCAAAAATCGTAATGAATACAGGGTGAAATTTTAATCACCGTTTTTCTCTTTGGGCCTACCACCACCTCTTATAGCAGTATACAGTATTCTTTTAATCTTACTTCAGTGCGGGAAAGAGATGGAGCAATACAGGACATGCAGCTCCATCTCTTTCCCACACTGAAGTAAGATTAATATAATATTGCTATATGAGTGTTGGTAGGCCCCAGTGTCATTTTACTCATCATTATGAACAACTTTTACTATGGGACCAAACCTAAAATCAGCTGTTCCCCGCATTTATGTTCGCATAACTCGTCAAAATGCAGGGAACAGCAAATTTTTTTTTCATGTCGATTTTTTTGCACGCAAGTGTATAAATCACAAATCAGTTTTTCATCTAAGTCTAACATTTAATTAGTAAATTCACATCACAACAAATCACAGACCAGTATTAAGTATAAGTATAATATTGTGTAAATTTTTTTTCTTATTTTTTGCTATGGGACCAAACCTGAAATCACGAAAAAAAAATCAGCTGTTCTCTACATTTTGACGAGATAGACGAAGATAAATGTAGGGAACAGCTGATTTTTATTTCGCGATTTCAGATTTGGTCCCCATAGTAAAAGTTGTTCATAATGATGAGTACAATGACCTCGTAAGAGGTTGCTGGTGTTTTACAAATAATCCTGTATATAAAAAGATAAATACGGGCTTTTTATATATATAAAAAAAGAGCTACCTCTTTTTAGTAATAGGTATTCATCACACATTTCATGAACTATATTTTTTTTAAACATCGGACCAATCAAATTTTTCGTCAAAGACCTGGCAAATGGCAAATATCTGGATGTATTTCTTTTGTTCACACATAAATTACTGGATGTATTTTAATGAAATTTAGAATGGAAAAGATAGCTTACCTTGGAATAGCATTTAGGCAGCATTTAAGCGCTGCGATGTTTTTTCGGGTTTTCATAAAACCGCGATAATTTGAAAACTATAAATATTTTCTTAAATCTAATTGGAGCACTAAGGGCACATGTATGTATAGGGGGTGTATGTTTATTCTACAGGGGCACATGCAATTGACGATGCTAGAACCAGAGTGATCTAAGTGACATTTTTGCTAAAAATGGTTATGGTGGGAAATGGTGGGTATGGTGGTGGTTGGTGGTATGGCATGAAAGAATTATGATTTTTCCATGCAATTGTGTAAAAAACCATTTTTAGCAAAAATGTCACTTAGATCACTCTGGTTCTAGCATCGTTAATTGTTTTAGAGATACACGATTCATCAAAACGTTACTCCAGCAGGAAATGCAATATCTCGAAAACCTGAAGGGGCACAGATTTTATTTTTGGGGGCACATTTTGGCACACATACAAGCTCTCTGGCCATGCACAATTTTTCTCTCCGATCATTCGTTTAGAATTTTCCTGCTAGAAAAACGTTACCCCAGCAAGAATCGTTTTTTCCGTTTTTTTTCCAAAACGACACATTTTTTATGTGGGTGCCCCCACATAAATAATGTGTGCCCCCTGTCGTTTCCAGCAGCATCACATTTACAGCAGATAAGGCACCATAACATTTACAGCAGATAAGGCACCAATTATACGTTCTACTCATATAACTCTAGGAGACACTTTCTTGCTGGGGTAACGTACACGATGTGATTCGTGATAATTGCGTTATCTCATCATCATCATGAAAATGGTTTTAGAAAATTTGGTTACATAGAAAGGCGTGTTAAAGTATTAGGTAACCAATGGAATAGCAATGAAGGCCATTTAATTTGAGTTTCGAGAAAAGTGATATTTAGTTAGGAATTCTGAGGAATTTTCAAAATACATTCACAATTTGATTTTCTCGAATTCCATGAATTTTCGCTTAGGCATTATAGGGTGCTTAACTGTTGCAAATGTCACACTATCAGGTCCTGGAAGCATCATCTCATCTGTCTAGCCTTTTCCCAACTATGTTGGGGTCGGCTTCCAGTCTAACCGGATGCTGCTAACTAAATACCAGTATTTTACATGGATACTTGCGTTATCTAGGTCTATCGATATCTGTGGTAGGCGCGCTAAATCCCTAAGGTTGATTTTTACCGTGCTACAGGTACAGCCTACGAATAATAAAAGTCAAGTAATGTAACTCGAGCTCAAAAATGGCACCACGCAATTGTTTACCGAGGTGGGCGTTGTCGAAAACGCCACTGAGCATCAGAACCAATCTAAGCGCAGCTGATTGGCTTATTTGCATGTGTTCTTTCGTTCGAATACTCGAGGTATTTTGTCAATGTATTGAACTTTGGATCCGAATTTCTCGTTGATTTTGTTCATAGTTACGCTTCCTGACTTTTTATTATT